>QKWP01000894.1:115151-160278 GCA_003550325.1 Gigaspora rosea | reverse complement strand
ATACAAATTTCTATGATTTTCTAAATTTTACTAATTGATCCTAACTTTGTGAGTTAGGTAAACATGTGCATATATTATGAACCTGAACATGTTCATGAACCTTGAACTGAACCTGAACTGAACTTTTTTTAAGTCAGGTTCAGGTTCATGTTCAATAATTTTAAGTTCAGGTTCAGTTCAGTATTGAACTTTTAGAGCAGGTTCAGGTTCAGGTTCAGGTTCATTGAACCTGAACCTGAACCTCTATTGAACTGAACTGAACTTCAGAACCCTACATGGGGCATACTGAAGGAATCAATTGTCTTGGTTATTATTACGAATATGGAATAGAAGTTAAAAAGAATAAAAACAAGGCATTCATATATTATCAAACATCAGCAGACATGTATAACCCTAACAGATTGTATCAGGTCGGTTATTGTTATTATTTAGGAATTGGAATCGAAATCGATAAGCATAAAGCATTTACATATAATTGAAATCTGTAGAGATTCAGAAAACTGCTATTTGTTATTATTATGGATTTGACGTGGAAGAGTTGGATGTCACATCAACTATTTAATCAAAACTATGTCAATTATATTAATCATTTTATTATGATCAGATTTTTATCAAAAAATTAAAATAATTAATCAAATGTAATTTTAATTTACTTACTTATAAAGAAAAGTACAAATTCTAAAGGTATCAAATATTGCACTTAATTTTTTCTAATTTTTTTAATTGAAAACTGTTCATCAGAACTGTTTCAAAATGACTATGTTTTATTTTTTGCTAAAGTTTTAATTAAGTTTTGATTTATATGTTTAGGACAATTTTTTTAGTCCTAATTGATGAATTTTTAAGCATTCTATAAAGTAAATGTTCAAAACCCACATATTAATAAAAAAATAAAAACATAGCTTTATATTTGACTTTATATAAATAACGAGTGAAAATTTTAAGCCAATTGCACATCTATATAATAAGTTGATACATTTTAAAATAAGTCTTATTGCATAATGTAATAGCAATAGCCTTATTTTTTGTATAGCGATAAATTGATTTACATTCAAAAAATCTGCACTATGATAAATTACATAGTTAACTGATTAAATAGTCGATGTAACACTGGGTGTTTAGTCAACTATATAAATCAAAACTATATGTGGTACTATAAAAAAATTAATTATTAAGGATTTTTTTGATCAGGATAGTAATTGATAGTGACCGGGATCAATAATTGCTTTCTTATATCTTTTTATTAGATAATAGGCTTCTTCTTGATATCTTAGTGCAAATTTGTTGTGTGGTTCAATATCAATCAATTTCGTTAGATCAATAATTGAATTTTTTTAACTTTCCATGATAAAATTAAACTTTGCTCAAAACTTTAGGGCAACAATATTTTTGATTTTCAATGAATTTACTAAATCTTCAAGTATATAAATATTTGTCATTATTAATAATGCTTCGATCAAATTATTTTTCAATTATTCATCACCCATATCATTACTAGTAGTTGCTATTTTACAAAGAATTATAGTATTAAATTACAAATCAAACAAAAATATGCTTATAACTATTCAAAATTACCTGCAAATTTAAATTTTCTACTACCGAAATTTACTTCTATATATCCATCTGTAATTTTACTAATCAGATTTTAATCAGTGAATTTAAAATAATCAATTAAATATCATATTACATATATTTAATTAATAAGCAACGCACAAATTCTAAAGAACATGCCTTGTTATTGCACTTATTTTTCTAATTTCTTTTAATTGAAAACTCTTCATTAAAGTCATCTCTAAAAAGTTACACTCGATTTTTTGCAAAAATTCTATTAAAGTTTCAACTCGTATGTTTAAATTCTAATTTTTTTTACATTTTATAAGATGAACATTATAATTTATATATTAGTAAAAAATCTGAACCAATATTTAATAAGTTACCTGTGAAAATTTCAAAGTAATTTATTGGGTTTTCATTAAGTTGTGTTGTTTTAAAGTAATCAATTTTAATAAATTGATATTGATATATCGACATATTAAAATTAATTTTCATTCATGTAATGTAAAAAATTAGTAAAAAATTTAAATTCGATAGTTTGCTTATATAATTTTGATTTACTTAGTTGAGTTACCATCATGATGTTGAGATCATTGCATTTATCAAAATTTTTCAGCATTAATCGTTATAGTTTTGCAGTTTGATAATGCTGAATAAAGAGAAAATCATGCAATATTAGAGTTCTTATGATGTAACAACATAAGAAACTTTCATAATTTTTAAATAATAATTAAAGGCAACCAATATAAAGTTTGTATTTTGCTTTTGACTTCTGACTTACACTTAATTTCTTAAAATGAATAATCTCGAAACCAACAATGATCCTAACTTTCATGTTAATGATTGCAGAAAGTAAAGAAAAATTAATAGAATTATGAATTTCTAATGCTATAAAAGAGTGTGAATATGGTCTTGAAGAATAAGCACGCAAATATTATGCATGTATGAGAAAATTATCAGTGATAATGCTCACAAATATTTGGGTAAAAGCCTGTTTAAAGGCTGGATAGGCGATTATCAATTTTTTCTTGTATATCGATTTGAATAAATCTATGTACTTATAATAAATATTGTTTTTCAATTATTTGCCACTGCTCATTATTAATTAATTTATCAATTGTATCATATAAATTTTCTTGTCGTTATCGATTGTATAAATATGATCTATATATTTAAGCAATTAACTCCTGACCCAATTAAATTAATTATTGCAAATAATCCATCAATAAAAAATTTAATAATATACAAATTAGGCCATACAAATTTATACAATTGGTTTTCATTATACCGCCTGAGTCTATAAAGTAGTGTTTGGAAATTTTTTTTAATAAAGTTAACCAATAGAAATTATTCAGTTGATAATTATGTGACAAAGCAATGTAGATTGATTGGTAAATTAGATTAGTTGAACCATCATCAAAATATAGCAATTAATTACTCATAAGGGCATACTGTTCTTTGAAGTTTTTTATTATAAAATACTGGTTTTTTATATATATTTCATACTAAATAAATATCAGATGATTTAATAATATGGTTGGTTGTCCGGGAGCGATAAGGTAAATTCTATAAATTTATTAAAGTTACTAAAAGTTCTAAATCTGCAATATATACATTTTTTAAACTAACCAAGGTCATGAAAATATGAAGATCTATTGTAAATTCATTTGTGCTATACTATGTATATTTTGGCAAAAACAACCTTTTGGAACATATTCCATGACAAGAATATAATCTTTTACAGAGATCTATCTATTGATATACCATTGCATTTTCAAAGTGTTGGATCTTTAAGACTGATATCACAATATGCTTTTAGCTTATTATTAAAATGAAATATATTTTCAAATCACAAATAAATAAAGATTACTTTTCTTATAAATTCTTCATAGTAATTATTTGATTGATAAAGAATTTAAGCAAACATGTCTGTTTACATTTTGACTTTTATCGTCCTATCTAGCATAATATACAGTTGCAAATCTACTTTTACCTATCTCTTTAATATTTTTAATTTCGTCATTAAGACTTTAAGATAGCTGATATTTATTTTTCTTCAGTATTTTTAAAAATCTTTAGTTTCTGAATTACATTTGTAGCTACTAATTATTTATAATTTAGATTACAGTATAAATAATAAAAATTAATTATGATATAATATCCAATGTTAATTCTTTTTTCTCAGTGATTTAAATATATGAAGTTATTAAATAAATATATAATAAAAAAGTATTGCTCTGGAGATATGCAGGATCAAGTTCAGGTGTAACAATCTTTTCTTTTTTAAAAATCATTTATAACTCAAAATTCATATATGAAATTACTTTTTCAAAATTTTAGGCAATTGATCTCTGACCTCAACTCTAAGCTTGTATGTTTTTGAATTTAAATTACATCTAATCTTGTGATTTGACTGTGATACGTATAATACTCTTGCTCAATTTTAATCTCAAACTTTATTTTTGATGCAAGTATTTGGCTTTATCTAGATCTCTCATTATTCCAATTCTATTCGATAAACATAAATATGAGGGATTGCTCTCATTCAGCTCTTCTATTCCTCACAGGATTTACTCAAGGGTGTTGATTCCTTTCTCAACATATGAATGCACTCATTACTCATTTAGTTAGCGGTATTTATAGCAGAATATATAACATTCTACAACTGATAGCATTCCAACAGTATAACCATTTCTTCAGATTTTGTACAATATTCAAATGTCTTATGTTCATCCTTTTCAACCCTAATTCTATTTCAATAACAATATCAAACATGATATTTTTACACTAGTGAGATCTATCGCTGCAGATTTTTGATAATATTCAAATGTCTTATATTTATTCTTTCCAACTCAATTCCACAATATCAAATATTATATATTCCAAAAGCGTAATCAATCTCTGCTTCTTTTCAACTCCAAGTTTTTTATCATTTGTCACTCGATCACCTGTATGGCTCAAACAACTACAGAATACACTAAACAAGAAATCTCGCCTCCGGTCTAAAGTCCCTAGGATGGCAACTTAACAATTCTTAGGTTATGTTTGATATCCAACCTGTTCGATCATGCTATCAAACTCCTTTTTGATATCCGGGCTGCTCACCTGGGTGCCCAACTATAACCAATAACTCTAATACCTATACCTCTTCTACTTCCTTCGACAGAGAATTTTCAACAAAGCTAGACTTGTGTCGAGCTAGCAGCAAAGACAAAAGATACAGAACAAAACTTCATTTTACCCTTATATATCCATTTTCAATGATACATACTAGAGGTTGCGATCGGTCAAATTTTTTGTGATCGGTCATTAATCGAACATGTGCAAGATAAATCGATCAATGATCGATTATGTACTTTGATCGGTCAAAATCATTTGATCGGTCAAAATCATTTGATCAGTCAAAATCGTTTGATCGATCATAATCGATCATGTATTTTGATTGGTCAATATGCTTAATCGGTCAAATTGTTAGATCGGGCATAATTTATGACTGATTATATCATATATTAAATCCTATAATTGAAGTTATTAACTATACAATATATTTATAATATTAATGACTTTTACTAAAACGCATCTATGGTGATTTTCACCATAGGTAAAATCCACCTATAGTGATTTTTCACCTATGGCAGTCTTATATTTTATATTTATCAATAAATTCGATAATTTTAACTAGAAACAATTGCCAGTTTATATCGACTAAACGATATTACCGAATCGATTTTATATTATTTTATTAATTTATTTATCTATCATATCGCGCAATAAACATTTTTAAAACTTTTACACAAACATCTAAACCTTCAAACTCATCTACTAACTCTAAATACTACTCTAACCCAACCATGAATCATAGTCATTAATCATACCTAACCCTATCGTGGTCCTATTACTAATCTAATCATTGTAAAAAAATGTTAAAAATCCCTAATTTAACCTCTAACCTTAACCACTCATCAAGTCATTAACATACCCTAACTCTATCACGATCTGATTACTAATCTAATGTACTAGCCCAAACTAATCATTATAAAAAATATTGAAAATCACCAATTTAACCTAATACCAACAAACTTGCAGTTAATTACCAAGCATTGCCATGCCCAAAACCATCAGCAAATCAACAAAAAACAAAAAAAAAAAAGACACAAACATACTATCTAAATTGAAGCAAAACATCTTCATAACTAACATACAATGATTTCCAAGTGACGGCACCAATATACAACGATTTCAAGCGATGAGACAAAAAAAACGAAGCAACTATCAAATACTAAAATGAAGCACCTACCAAGCAAGAAAAAATGAAGTATGTACAAAAATACAAAGACAAACTATCTACAAGATACCGAAAATGAATCAATGAAAACAAAGATACCAAAAATGACACTAAAAAAAAAAACACACTACCAATAAACAATGATATCAACAAATTACAGAACTGCACCACCAAAAGAGAAACAAAATCCCAGCTCACAAAAAAGTAAATGGCAAGAACACCAAAAAGCACAAATAACGACAACAATGGTCACCAAAGCACCATTAAATAATGACAATTAGCGAAAGAACCAAAGACGATAACATAACGGTACCGGAGAATGACGACTCTACAAAAAGAAGAGCCAAAACATTAACACTAGTAAATTATGATGATGTAATAGCACTGACAAGAAGAAAGACAAAAGTATCATCCCTAGTAAATAACACCATATTGACACAACCAACACTTCCGAAAAATGATGGGACGGCACCAACAAACAACGATACCAAGAAGCGACGACACTACCAAACAAAAAAAACTATTATGCCTATTGTTAATCAAGATAGGAGCAGAATAAATGAATTGGTTTACCGATAATTTATTTAGCCGACATCACACAATGACAATTTGTTATACTTGCAAATAATCAAATTCTACCCTAACCCTATGTGATGTTGGCTAAACGAAAAGTTTTAAATACACTGCCGCCATGTTTAATTGATCTTTTTAAAGAAAATCAGCGCGGATCTGCTAATCTGAAATCGAGACCTACTAGAATGTGTAACAAGAAATTTTATCAAAAAAAGTATAAATAAAACGTAAGTTTGCAAGGTGGGTGGGTGGGTAGTACTCAACTGACACAAATGGATTATGTCTATTTTATGATATAAAAATTACATGTTTTATCTACTTTATCTGTATTAACATTAATTTTTATATTAACTGTATTTAAGCCTCAAAATATTATTTTTATTTGTTAAAAAAAAAATAAAGATTAAATTTTTTTTCTTATTTATTAATACCTTATAATTAATTAATATGTACCTTATAATAAAACCATAGCAAGCAATCTAATACAGTATAGTCTTTTTTAAAATTGTGTAAGTTAGAAATTTTTGACTGAAATTTAAATATTAGCCAATTGGCCATTGGCCGTTTGCCAACCAATTGCTAAAAAAATTGTCTGCAAAAAATTGCCAACACTGACCAAATGTACTAAGCAACATGGGTAGCATGAAGTGCCACCTATCGTACTAATGATTCATATAGAATACGGATTGAATAATTGAATCCAGATTCATCCAGATTCAAGTTATATACAAAGTAGTATTCAGATTCGATTTGAATAGGCTTTGATTAAAAATAGAATCGAGGTACAACCTTTGTTAACTCTTGTAAATGATTAATACTGCGGTATAAATGAAACTACTTGAAATATCTTGGATATTATATAAATATTTAATAGAAACATCTCATTCTTGTCCGTGATTTGAGTTCTTTATTTTCTACACCATAAAGACTAGTTTTTTATATAAATAAACAATAATGTTCAAACCAACCAAATCAAAACGTAATTAAATTTTTAGAAATAAAAGGAAATGGCAGTGATACTTGAAAGCAAAATTATTACAGTAAAAAAAAAATATTATACTATATATATATTGTCGATCTGTGTAACTATTACACAAGATCAGGTGGGTTTTATTTATGAAGATAAGTAAGGCTTGATTCTTCGGCAAAATGAACATATAAAAAATTACAGCTATCTAAAAATCAAATTCAAAGTAATATTTGGTTAAACAATTCTCATACAATAGATAAATATAGTACTATGAGATACACATCATGATATGAGATTTTGCAGATGTACGTATAGTGCAGAAAATCTAATTGGTTATGCATATGGTTGATCATGATCGATTAAAAGTTATGATCATTATAATCGATCAAAAAATTATAATCGATAGAGCTAACTTTTTGAAATCAATTATACGATTTCAAGTTCGAATCTTTAATCATAATCGATTAACTTTATGATCGATCATAACTTTTGATCAATTATAATCAATCATTGAGTTTGATTGATCATGATTGAACACAAAATTCCGTGATCGATCATGACTGATTCGACCAAGCAATCAGTCATATCATGTTCAATCGCAACCTCTAACACATACACCTTTATGATACTCATTACCCAATACCTCATACTTACTAATTAATCATGGGTGATTTTGTGACAAATGAATGCCACGTGACTTCATCCACAGCATCACCAACATTATATGTTCACTAGAATTTCTGTCTATACAAATTTTTGATAATAAATGATTTATGTTTAATGTAATAAAAACATTCAACCATTATTCCATCGGTATCTTCTAAATCAGCAGATTACTGATAATAAATAAATGCCTTACGCTCATCCTTTTCAACACCAATCACTTTTCTGTTCCAATAGTGTCCCATCTCTACAAGGATTTATATAAAATACCTGTATTTAATTTTTCACTCTGTTCCATAAAAATAAACTGCTCAACTTTAAATA
Organism: Gigaspora rosea; assembly: GCA_003550325.1. NCBI lineage: Eukaryota > Fungi > Glomeromycota > Glomeromycetes > Diversisporales > Gigasporaceae > Gigaspora > Gigaspora rosea. Next base: position 151,909 of record QKWP01000894.1, on the reverse strand, counting down.
TTCCTTTAACATTACCCATATTAGCGATTTTAGTAATAAATAAATGCTTTGTGTTCAATTTTTTCAATCCCTACATAGTTATATCTAGGTCTAATATGATGAACAAAAGACTATGTTTTATTTTAACGAAATCTAATTTAACCAATTTATGTACGGATTAGAAACAATCCTAATTTCTGAATCTATATAATCATTAAACTATTAAGATTTTCTATGAATTCTCTGATATCACATGATCCACAGGGTTCTTAATTGCTTAGAAAAAAAATTTTTTACTTAAAAAAAAATACAATCTGTCTTTACTAAAAAATTTTTTACTATAAAAAAAAAGCCGTGCAGCTGGGTTACTGATCACTATCCATGATATGAAAATCAAGTATATAATTTTGTGTGGCTTAGTATAACTCAAAAATTTTTATACATATGTATACTATACTCTTTTAAAAAATAATTTTTTTATACGTACAAGTATACTATACGCTTTTCCTTTTTTTAGTGGCCTACACGATGTCTTTTATGGTATTAGCTATATGATTATTCGCTATACCAAAAAAAGAATTACAAGCAACATTTAAATAATTTTATTTTTTTTATTTTTTATTTTTTTTTAACTCTTTGACAGTCTTGTCGGTACTTTTATTAGATATTAGATTATAATAAACTAAACTATATTAATTACTTATTATCAATACTCTATTTATAGCAGGTCCAGCATCACCCGAATACTTCGAGAGCACCTTGGTGGGACCTATCACACTGCCTCACTGATAAGACAGACAATTTTGTCAGCTCCATCAAAAAGCGATATAGGATTTCTCTTCAAATCCCTCTCATCTAGCGTCAATGGTGAGGATAACCAAACCATACAAGAAGAACAATGAAGCTAAGAAAATAAAAGGGTAATGAAACAAAAGGGGAAATACTACAAATCCTAAACGATATACCAAAAAAAACAAAAACAAAATAAAATGACTACAAGATGAAAGAAATGAAGAAAAATTCTAGCACTATTGACGGAAAGCTAACAAAATGAAAAAAAACAATGAAAAGCAAAAAAAAGGAACACAAAAGAAAACAGAAATGGAAATAAACCTAAATCTGAAATCAACGATAAGAATTATATAATACTGCACAAGAAAACGCCTTGCCAAAGTATTATATGTACATAAAAAAAAAGAAAACTAAAAGAACATTCTGGAATTTAATTTTCGTAGATCTGCCTACTCCATTGCATCACGTCCCATTACGCATCTATTCCTGTTTATCCACCTGCATGCCTTCTTCCCGATTAGGGGTCATCTAAAGCGGAGTAGAATCACGTGACAATTGGCCAATCAAATCATCGAATTTGATGATCTTTGGCGAAGCAAACAAAAAAGCGAAGCGAAAATCTTGAAAAATACAAAAAATGGCAGTCTAAACCTACCTTGGTGTTTTAATTAAAAATGTCGGGAAGGCAATTTTGTTTATATATTATAACCTAAGAATCTCTTTAACCCTAACTTAAGATGACCCTAACCCTAAAGTTAATTCGATAAAATATATTATAAGAATCTACTCCACTTTAGACGTCCCCCGATTAGTATAGGAACAACAATGCTGATCTTTTGGAGGGTACACTGAATTTCCCACTTTTCGTCAAAAATTCTAGCAAAACTGACTTCCAGCGAGAATATGATAGTGGGTATATGGTTGAATAAGTCCTTGTAACCAAAAACCTTAAAGAGAGTGATAAAAAACTCATTTTTCTTAGTTCACCGCCTAGCCAAGCTATAATCCCTTCGTCGATGAAAGTTTTCTTTTTTAACTTCCACCAGAATTTCTTGTACCAAGGGCACCTACTGCCAGTTATCTTGCACAACCGACGCTTCTGGTTTGTGTGCTGAATATATAAAGGAGTCCCGACAACACAAGGAAGGTTGATCTTTATAAAAACCAGTATTACTAGCTGCTTCGTCTTTTACTAATGAAAAATTTTTTGTTTTTCTTTTGTTCAGAAATTTGTACAAGTGATCGATGGGAAGAGTTCTTAAATGAATAATTATGTTTTAATTACTGCAAAAAATATATTTTATCATACTTATTTTTTTCTTTGTCTATCAACTTCAAAATAAAACAACTTGCATTGCGGAGAACTTGGATGATTTACCAATATTGCACTAACTTTTTATTGCTTTTGTTCAAATCTATGATTTAAAGAAAGATAATATTATTTAAATATTGCCGTATGATCATAGCTCTTTAAAACCTGGTTGATAAATCTGGTTCGCAATTGATCTTCATACATGTAACTGTATATCTAAATTTATATAATGATTTATATTATGCATATTGTTTATTTGTTTGCATTTTTTGTTCAATTAAAACAAATGTCTGCTATTCTTATGGGCATTATTTTGGAACACGAGTTTGAAACAAGCTAATGATTAATTTAGCTGAGGATTTTTAAAGGTAGGGTATCTCATATGATTTGCAATATATTAAAATAACAGACTTGCTGCATATTGTAGATCATTTGTATAACTAAACTAAAAATAGTAATTTAGCAATCAAATTATTTTATGCCCATGAGATGTATGGAGACTAAAAATCTTTGAACCTTTATTTTATACGATCTTGCTTATATTATAATAAAAAATTTTATTTGCAATAAGTTTTAAATACTTGTTACAAACACTTGCGCACAAAAAATTCAACCTCCAAATACTATAAAATACGGACCTGTGTACCCCATACAGTGTACCCCTGCCAGTTTGAAGCGCCAGTTCATGACTTATACCTGAGTATAAGATGGACCTGTGTACCCCATGTGGTGTACCCTCTGCTGGTTTGAAACGCCAGTTCGTGACTTATACCCAGGTATAAGACGGATCTGTGTACCCTCCATGCAGTGTACCCCCTGCTAGTTTGAATCGCCAATTCGTATTTTCTAATAATGCATCATTACGTACTAAATGTCACATATACAAATTGTAAAAAACCAGTTTTTAAGATTGATTTACAGACAAAATAAACATAAACAATGCATCTAATACAAGTTTATTATATTATTTAGTAAAAATAATGTGGTATACAAATTCTTATTATTGGTAGTAAAACATATTCATATTAGCATTATTCAAAAAAAAAATTTGTCCATTATTCCTAATCATTATTATTACCCTCTGCTTCTTCATACTCTTCACTGCTAACATCATTAACATTCAATTCTTTAATATTTTCTTCATCGCATTTTCCAAATTTTTAGCCAGAGCTTCATAGTCAAACACCAAATTGTCTTCAGACCCATCCATTTCTACTGAGATACCGCAACACTTAAACGCTTTTCTAATTATAAAAGGATTAATATCATTCCATGATTCTCCTACCCATTGAGCTAAAGTAGAATATAATGGCTTTTAGATACGTCTAGCAGGCATAAATTGATGAGAATTATTGATCATCCATTGATTATAGCAAAAGCAAACCTATCATTTAAAATTTTAAAATTCTATTGGCATGCTTTATAAATAATGAAACCATTTTAATTTACTAACCTTTTTCTTAAAACATTTGTTTATTGCAACATCAAGAGGTTGCAATTTACTGGTAAGTCACCTGGAATTAATGCGATATGAGTATTGTTTTCGCAGAATTCTTGTTTAATAAAATCTTTAGTATGACCCTAAACGAATCCAAAATGAGAAGAGATTGGGGGTTTTCAAATTGACTACGTTCAGACAACATATTATTTATCCAATACTCCATCTCATTTTCATTGCACCACCCTTTTTCATTTACACGAATAATAATGCCTTTAGAAAAAATTTCTCAGGAAATGTTTTTTAATTTAAAGATACATACAGGTGGAAGCTTTCTTCCGTCTGCAAAACATCCCAAAATTACTGTAAACAGGTTCTTTCATACCCAGAGTTCAGATACTGATTGTTTTGGCCCCATGTTTATCAAGAGTTACTGGGTATGGCAAGTTAAATAAAAAGACGTCTCATCCATGTTTTCAATGTATTGGACATCATAATTGTATTGGCAGCGTTTGAACAAAACTAAACTTAAAAACTCATTTTGTAGATTAATAAGATCTTTAGAAAGATACTGTGAAACTGTTGTGTACCAGTGATTAGATAATTTGTTATGATACAAAAATCTATACAACCAACTGTTAGAAAACCTAAAATCACCAATATTAGGATTTACATCCTTTATCTCATTAGTTTTAGCCAAATTTTTGGCCCTTGTAACAACTATTTTTCATGAAACAGCAATCTGTTTATTTCGAAGAGTTTCGATCCATTCAACTAAACTTTTTTCTAAAAGTGGGTACTGAGCTGGTTGGCCAAGATTAAAGGTTAAAAAGTAAAGTGCAGCATTTAAAAGTTCTTGTTTCTTGCTTTGCCAGTTACGAACTTGTTTAGGTTCGATACCAAATCACCTTGCAGTCGCTCTATTATTTTGAGCACATTCAGAATAATAAATCACCATAAGTTTTTTACAGACACTCCAGTTACACTGAACCTTGTTACTATTAGTAAGGACTTTTCTTGCAATATTTCTATTTCGTGGAGACATTTTTTTTTAAATCATTCAGAAAAATTCATGTTTTTAAGATTTTATTAAGAAGAATGTTGCACAGCATCCACAGTGATATAATGAATTCGAAGGGAAAAAAAGTCCATATTATAATTTAAAATAAATTTAAAACAAATGTATCTAAATAAAAAAAGTCCAAACCCAATTACTGAGCCATTAGGGTATAACCCTAGAGCTGGTGTCCTGCTTAAGGCAATTGGGCCATACCTTCATATTAAGAATATTTTCTATTAATCCAATCATATTGTCCATAAATATTTTGGTGTCATAATAAAGAGTTTATTCCAAGGAAAAAATTCAGGGGAAAAAAGTCTAGTCCAATTGCTGAGCCGTTAGGGCAAAGTCCTAGAGCAGTGACCTGCTCAAGGCAATTGAACAGTTTAAAAAACAAATGAAAGAACATAATATTCAATGCACAATATATTTTAGAGAAATATTTTAAAAAACTTTTTTAAAGAGACAACCGTTTATATGTAAGAATTTTTATCGTAACATCGGACTTTCAATTTATCATCAATTATTTATTGGATTCAACCATAAATGATATTACTAATCAGTGTTGAATCCAGTAAATCATCAAAAATAAACTTGAAAGCCTGATGTCACATTTTCTTTTGACAGTACATATAAAAATAGAAGTTCAATCAAAGATTTATCTCGACTTATGTACCCTATCAATATGGTGTAACCCCCTAAAGAGGTATCCCTGGTACTAAATTGAGAAATGGAATACCTGGAGTACACGGTCCATATTTTACGGTAGTTTATATATTATATTTAATATGGTTCTAAATTATTGTATAATCTATAAATGGATCTCTTAATAAATACGAAAGGTTTCTAATAGACTTCTAAAAAATTTTTAATTATGAATAGTTTTTATAATATCATTGGTTGTAAACAAGTGACTGAAGTTATATTCTATAAAATTTAAAGAAAAAACCCTGTTTTTTAATAAAGTTTACTTGCTATGGCATTTTTGAAGCCACATGCACAAAGTTAATAATATATTATTTTTAAACAAACCTCTTTTTAAACAGTTCGTTTAATGAAAAAACTGTTTACTAGTAAATATACAACCTTTAAACAACTAAAAAAATTTCTTTTTAATGATATTAAACTGTGGGTTAAAATTCTTTAAATGTCACAAGTTTGTATAATCTTTTATAGTGACTGAATCTGTGATCTGCATAAAATTATATATGTGTAATATTATATGAAATACCCTGATAAAAATTATAATTTGCATTCAACTAAATTAATTTTCAAACTTGTGTTCCAACAACACCTATATGCAAATACAAGCATATGAACAACTATTTAGTTTAGCTAGATTAACAGTTACTAAATCACGAACTTCTCTTGATAATGAAACTGTTCAGGCTGTTTTGTGTTTAAAATCTTGGTTACTGAAGACTTACTATTCTAAATTTTAATTTTACAAAAATTTTTTTCCTGCTAGCAGGTTTTTTTTATATACATATATATAATTTTAGTGTTATTGCCACCCCTATTTTTGTTAATGCCACCCCATCCGACCTCCGGCCCAACTTCCGGCCTAAATTATGTGACCCAAGCCACAAAACAAGATCACATGATCAATAAAAATTTTGTTTAAGTTACTTAGTAATACAAGCATAGTTTGTGTAACCTTATTATCCAATCAAATTATAGTACCGGAATCATAAGATTTTATAGAATTTTATGAATAAAATTCTATAAAATCTTATAATTCATAAAATTTTACTAATTAATTCTAACATTATGCACAAAGTAAATGTTAAGCACACAAAAATACATCAGATCGGCACAATTATTTTTATTTTACTTGAAATTTAGAGAATAGATGCATAATTTTGGATTTTTGATCAAAAAAGTCAAATTTAAGCATCTTTTCTCCAAATTTCAAGTAAAATGAAAACAATTTTGCCATTTTGATGTATTTTTAGATGCTGAACAAGTTTACTTAGTGCATAAAGTTAGAATTAATTAGTAAAAATTTGTGAATCATAAGATTTTATAGAATTTTATTAATAAAATTCTATAAAATCTTATAATTAATAAAATTTTTATTAATAAATTCTAACTTTATGCACTAAGTAAACTTGTAGAGCATCTAAAAATACAACAAATCGGCATAATTATTTTTATTTTACTTGAAATTTGGAGAATAGATGCATAATTTCTGATTTTTGATCAAAAAAGTCAAAATTATGCATCTATTCTCCAAATCTTAAGTAAAATAAAAACAATTCTGCCGTTTTAATGTATTTTTAGATGCTCTACAAGCTTATTTAGTGCATTAAGTTAGAATTAATTAGTAAAATTTTCTGAATCATAAGATTTTATAGAATTTTATTAATAAAATTTTATAAAATCTTATTATTCACAAATTTTTATTAATTAATTCTAACTTTATGCACTAAGTAAACTTGTAGAGCATCTAAAAATACATCAAATCGGCATAATTATTTTTATTTTACTTGAAATTTGGAGAATAGATGCATAATTTTGGATTTTTGATCAAAAAAGTCAAAATTATGCATCTATTCTCCAAATCTTAAGTAAAATAAAAACAATTCTACCGTTTTGATGTATGTTTAGATACACTACAAGCTTACTTAGTGCATAAAGTTAGAATTAATTAGTAAAATTTTCTGAATAATAAGATTTTATAGAATTTTATTAATAAAATTCTATAAAATCTTATGATTAACAAAATTTCACTAGTTAATTCTAACTTTATGCACTAAGTAAACTTGTTTAGCATCTAAAAATACATCAAATCGGCAGAATTGTTTTTATCTTACTTGAAATTTGGAAAAAAGATGCTTAAATTTGGCTTTTTGATCAATAATCCAAAATTATGCATCTATTCTCCAAATCTTAAGTAAAATAAAAACAATTCTACCGTTTTGATGTATTTTTAGATGCTCTACAAATTTACTTAGTGCATAAAGTTAGAATTTATTAATAAAAATTTATTAATTATAAGGTTTTATAGAATTTTATTAATAAAATTCTGTAAAATCTTATTATTAACAAAATTTTACTAATTAATTCTGACTTTATGCACTAAGTGAACTTGTTTAAAATCTAAAAATACACCAAATCGGCAAAATTATTTTCATTTTACTTGAAATTTGGATATAAGATGCTGAAATTTGACTTTTTGATCAAAAATCCAAAATAATGCATCTATTCTCCAAATTTCAGGTAAATAAAAATAATTATGCCGTTTTGATGTATTTATAGATTCTGAACAAGTTTACTTAGTGCATAATGTTAGGTTTAATTAATAAAATTTGTGAATAATAAGATTTTATAGAATTTTATTAATAAAATTCTATAAAATCTTATGATTCACAAAATTTTACTAATTGATGCATTAAGTAAGCTTGTAGAGCATCTAAAAATACATCAAAACGGCAGAATTGTTTTTATTTTACTTAAGATTTGGAGAATAGATGCATAATTTTGACTTCTTTGATCAAAAATCCAAAATTGTGCATCTATTCTCCAAATTTCAAGTAAAATAAAAATAATTATGCCGATTTGGTGTATTTTAGATGCTCTAAAAGTTTACTTAGTGCATAAAGTTAGAATTTATTAATAAAAATTTTATGTATTATAAGATTTTATAGAATTTTATTAATAAAATTCTATAAAATCTTATGATTCACAAAATTTTACTAATTAATTCTAACTTTATGCACTAAGGAAACTTGTTCAGCATCTAAAAATATATCAAAACAGCAGAATTGTTTTCATTTTACTTGAAATTTGGAGAAAATATGTTTAAATTTGACTTTTTGATCAAAAATCCAAAATTATGCATCAATTCTCTAAATTTCAAGTAACATAAAAATAATTATGCTGCTATGATGTATTTTTTGGTGCTTAACAAGTTTACTTAGTGCATAATGTTAGAATTAATTAGTAAAATTTTGTGAATTATAAGATTTTATTAAATTTTATTAATAAAATTCTATAAAATCTTATGATTCCAGTACTATAATTTGATTGGATAATAAGGTTACACAAACTAAGTCCACAAATTTGTGTAACTAAATAGCTTTGAGCCAAATTTTTTATTGGTCATGTGACCTTGTTTTGTGGCTTGGGTCACATGATTTAGGCCAGAAGTAGACCGGAGGTAGGGCTGGAGGCTGGATGGGGTGGCATTAACAAAAAATAGGGGGTGGCAATAACAGTTCTCTAATTTTATGATGCTTATAAAATATGTATAAAATTTTATACTATAACATTTTACCAATTAAAAATTTTTTTAATTTTAACTTGAAAATAATCCGATACTAGAGTATACTTTATTTTTATATTTTTTTTATTAAATATTATCAGAAAATTTGATCATCAGAAATTAATCGATATATAGTAATATTAATCGATATATTGTTATATTTGTATAATTTTAGTATCATTTTAAAATATTAGTATTAGGAAAATATCATAAAGATAGTAAGAATAGTATAAATTTTTCAAAGTAATCAAATCTATAGTATTAATTTTAATAGGAAAACTTTTCTCTGTTCTTAAAAAGGAGTTATTTTCATTAATAACTCGTTATTATAACTCGTTATTATAACTCATTATTATAACTCGTTATCATATCTCATTATCATACCTCATTATCATAACTCGTTATTATAACTCGTTATTATAACTCGTTATCATATTTCATTATCATAACTCGTTATCATAACTCATTATTATATCTCGTTATAGAGAAAATCCTAAGTTTTTACAGATATATAAACACTGCTTTTTCTCTCAAATCAAAGCAGGTTCTGTCCTTTAGTTCTTTTCCTTTATAATAATATTTGTACTTAAAATCTTATATTTAATAAACTGATATTATCCTTTAAAATATAAAGCCATTGTCTTTATATTCTTTGATCCTTTATCCATCGTATAAAGGACCTTTATTTTGTTGGTCATTAAATTATTTGGTTGAATTATTATTCTCTTTTATTTTTGTCGACATATTATTTTCTTTAGTATTATTAATCTTGGATTTATTGTCTTTTATTATTGACTTTTTTGATATTGTATACATTTTTTACTCTCTTACATGTTAAGTCAAGTGATATAGTTTCTTGCCTAGAAGTTACTATATTACAATATAGTAATTAATTGATATATATCGATTAAAAAATAATGATATATATCGATTAACTAGCTAAAACTCGATAAATAACAAAAAATCAATAAAATTCGATAGCTGAATGAAATCGGTAAAATACAGATATTGATTATTAACAAATTAATTTAATTGCTACTTTCTGATAATACTGATATATATTGATAAGTATCTATCATAATTGGAAACTATTAATTAGATACTTTAAATATATACACTTTAAATATATACACTTTAAATTAATTAGACACTTTAAAAATATGCTTTAAATTAAAACATAAAAATATTTGCTAGGTATTCATTCCTTTTGTTAAATCTCGGGATTATATGTACAGTTTTCTCCAAGGGTATACAACTATAGTGTTTAAGCAGTTTTAATTTGGGACAGCCTCATAATTCACCATCTTCCTCATACCAACAGACTAAAGTGAACTCAGTGGCTCTTTATTTGCTTGACAAAACTTGAGTATTAGTAGAACCTTGATAGATAATATTTCGTTAATTATATTACTCTTAAAGTTAGATATAAATGAAAATATTGTCTAGCTTTGAGAGTTATTACTCTTATAAACGTTATTAACCTGCTTTTATTGTAAATATGCATTAATAGAATAACTTATTTATATATTGATACTTACCAAGCCAAGTCATACTACTTAATTTCATCTTTTCCATTACTGCCATTAACAATAACGTTTGAAAATATTGAACTTCTATAAAAACTTAATGTAGCCTGAATTATATCTGTACTTTCTAAAGAAGCAGAAGAGAACAACTCCACATAATTATCATCGTTAATAGATGTAACTGATTCCTCCTCAAAAAATTCATTAAGACTAGTTAGTAAATTTTAAAAACCTTCAATTTGTAATGGGCTATATTATTTTTGTTATTCTCAAGAAAATCATCCAGCTACTTTAAACTTAATGACCACAAAAATTTTCCAAACCCTTTCGCTTTATGATATTTCTTTTGAGCTCTTTTTCAGTTAGTTTCTGGCATTTAATCTATTAACAATGATATTAGCGATTAATAACGATTATTAGCAATATTTTCTATAATGAATTGCTATTCGCACCATGGTTACACAAGAATTTCTATTTTTAGAATTCAAAATAATATATGCACATATTACACAAAGGCTCAGTGCATTGTTTTTGCAAAATAATTTTTGGTTACACACCACTAATGTCGTGTAATATTACACAAGTCTAATTTTGGTAACTTAACCCTTGGCCAGCTAGCATTAAGCTTAATGCTAGCGGGCACTGTCATAATAATGCCACTGGCGGTGTTAAACATAATTCAGGCCCACCCTAACCCTAAATCTAGGACATATGCATCTAGTATATATACAGTGATTGGCTAGATTTAGGGTTAGGGTGGGCTGGAATTATGTCTAACTCCGCCGGGGGTATTAGCCCATTAGCATTAAGCTTAATACTGGCCAACCCAGGTTAGGTTACCAAAAAAAAACTTGTGTAATGTACACGACATTAGTGGTGTGTAACTATAAATTATTTTTGCAAAAACGATGCACCGGGCCTTTGTGTAACACAAGTGCATAAATTCTAAAAATAGAAAATCTTGTGTAACTATGGTGCGAATAGCAAAAATCCATGGTGCAAATAGCAATTCCCTTTTCTATATTAATAACTTACAGTCTTTAATATTTGTTTCATATAGTCTTTTTTATTGGACATGTGATAGAAAATTTTTACGTAATCTTTATGAAGAGTTTCGTAAGTCTCTATGGTCATACTATTTATAAATCCATATTTTTCAACTGCAGGTACTATATGATAGCACCAAGCGTGAAGTTTTGGAAGCTAAAGACCAGTTGCATTGTATTTTGAAAATATTTCAACGAATTCTTTGGCCCAATCTGAAATAAAGTCCTGTAAACTTATTTGTTAGTAATCGATATTTTTAAAAAAGCCAAGGATTTATATTATACCTGAAGCTAGTTACAAGAATCATTATTAAACAATTCTTCACGGGTAGCAATATACATTTCTAAGGAATTTGTAATAAACTTGGTATAACCGTTTATTACTAATTCCTGGCTTCTTATAACCATCATATAGGTTATTAAGAGCGAAAATTATTATTTTCATTAAATTTCACAGTTCGTCGACCATGGTACGTATTATATCTAATATGTTCTTTATTATTTTAATTGATGATCCGCCAGTCAACTGATGCAAGATCATAGTATAACGTAATACAAATTACTATGTAAATCACTTATAGACGAAATGCCACGATCACCCAAGAAAAAATATTTTTCTTACTAAGTTAGTGAGTCATATCGACTAATTGAAAGTTGTAGAGCTCATCAAGACGCATCTAACAGTGGTTTGATCAGCAAAATCGGCACAGTAGATGCAGAGATATCATCAAAAAAGATTGGGCGACTATATAAAATTCTATGTAAACTTTACATAAAATTTTATATAGTCGCCCAATCGTTTTTGAAGATAACTCAGCACCTACTGGGCCAATTTTGATAATCTCACCACCATTAGATTAGTCATAATGAGCTCTACAATTTTCAATTAATCGGCATGATTTATTAACTTAGTAAAAAAATAATTTTCTTGGGTGATCGTAGCATTTCTGCTATAATAATCTATATTATAGGTAGAAATGCCACGATCACCCAAGGAAAAATATATTTTTTATTAAGCTAATGAATCATGCCGATTAATTGAAATTTGTAGAGCTCATTATGATGAATCTAAAGGTAGTGATATTTTTATTTTATTTTTTTATTTTTCAGATATAAATATTTTTATTTTTTCGTTCGCAAAAAAGATCATCAAAATTGGACCAGTAGATGCTGAGTTATCTTCAAAAAACAATTGGTCAACTATATAAAATTTTATATAAACAAATGTTTGTTTACATAAAATTTTATATAGTCGCCCAATCGTTTTTTGACAATACCTCCACATATACTGGGCTGATTTTGATGATCTAACCACTGATAGATGCGTCTCAACAAGCTCTACAACTTTCAATTAGTCGACATGACTCACTAACTTAGTAAGAAAAATATTTTTCCTTGAGTGATCGTGGCATTTCGTCTATAAGTAATTTACATAGTAATTTGCATCACGTTACACTATGATCATGCATCAGTTGACTGGCAGATCATAATTAAGGCTGCGATATCATGGAATCAATATTAATCGCTCTTCAAAGGTTTGAAACACTTGGTCCTTACATTGTTTATATAAGAGTTCTTTTGTATAATCAAGAATATACTTAAAGAGACCAAGATCCAAAGCTTGTATTCAATCAGATATGATAGCTTCATATATTAAAGTTTCTAAAATTTTTATGTATTATTTATAACAATATATTTTTAGTACAAAAATATGATACTAATAAACTAAAATATCTACAGGTTAATCGATATATATATTAGTACATACCAGGAGATAAGTATCCTGTTATGTTTATAGGGTAGTCTACTATAGAGCTGCCAAATTCCTAGATTATATCGGTAATAACAGCAAAATATTATAATATCTCGATATCTTACCTTTAGGGCTAAGAGTGCTAAGAGAAGATATCGGGATATCCAATATTTTGCTGTTATATTACCGATATCAATCTAGTTATTTGGCAGATCTATGGTAGTCTACTGCATACATAACAGAAAACTTGTCTCCCAGTATGTACACGGCAGTGTCTGAAATTTAATTTTTAATTTAGTTGCAGACCCGCAACTAAATAGCAAATCTATTTGCGGATTATATGAATTTAGTTATTCAGAAATTTTATTTGTGAAACTGCATATGCATTTCAGATTTTAGTTGCGAAAACTTATAAATAGTATACAGTCCGCAACCCAATTTCAGACACTAGGATTAATTCAACCCATGACTATACCTTATTTCCCAAAATGCATTTTTTTCATGATGAATTGAATAATAATTATCTTCTCTGCTATTAATCGCTTGTTTTATAGTATCTGGAGTTCTTGAAATTATTTCTGTCAAATTTGTATTTTTCAAGTCATCTCTTGAAACCAAGCACTTTGCACATAGCCGTCTTGAGGAAGATAGTTGATAAACATTTGTAAACTTATCAGCTTCAACCATGTCCACAATAATTATAGATATACATGGAATAAAAGTAATTATATCTCCACACATGACAAAGTAAAGCATAGGCCCTTCGATAATGGGTTTGAGAAGAGTCGACAAACACTTCTGGAAGACTTCTCTTTGAGCCATTCAGAATTTATCAGAGTTTTTTGTTTTAGAATCCATGGCTTTTAAGATCGGAAGGTATCAATTAATGCTTTGAATTCTGGTTTATTTCTTTGGTGATTGGGAATGTTTCCAAGTGATAAAAACATGGGATGCCCAGAAGATATTCCTATATAGTCCAGGGTTGTCACATCCGAATAAAGTATAAGCGATAGCAAATGCTGCCAAAGTAGTAAATCTGATTCTTCTCACTTCTACCAATTACTATGGTATTGTTCCCCGAAGTTTCTATACCCTATACCATTCTTTACTTCTTTTTTAACTTTATATTGAAGGTCCAGTGACTAATTAATACTATCGATCATTAATAAAGACTTTATAGTCTTTATTAATAATCGATAGTAAAATACATATCCCTTAATTGATGATCCAGATAAGATCAGCAGAATTACTATATTGGGACAATAGTAAATTTTGGGGATAAGTACAATATAAACTTTTATTATATGCTGAAATCTGGTGCCACTCCAATGAAAAGTATTTTTTATTAACTTAATAGCTCATGTCAATTAATTGAAAGTTGTAGAGCTCACTGAGGCGCATCTAACGGTGGTTAGATCATCCAAATCGGCCTAGTGGATGGCAAGTTATCGTTGAAAAACTATTGTCCGACTATGTAAAATTCCATGTAAAAAAACTAAAAATTTTATATAGTCAGCCAATCGCTTTTTGATGATATCTTGTCATCCACTGGGCCGATTTGGATGAACTAACCGCCATTAGATGCGGCTCGGTGAGCTCTACAACTTTCAATTAATTGACATGAGCTGTTAACTTAATAAAAAATACTTTTTATTGGAGTGGTGCCAGATTTGAGCATATAGTTAATATTATAGGAGTTTTGCCCCAAATCCTAATATGGAAATTGTGCCGATCTTATCCGGATCAGCAATTAAATTGTTATGCAGGCATATTTGCTTGTGAAAATTTTAAAATTTTAAACTTTTTAAATAAAACCTTAAATATTAATTTTAGCTATATACTTACTAAGTAAAAAATATAACATTAGTTCTGTTTTATCAACTTTATTATAAAATTTTTTAAAATTATTAAAAAACTTAGGTGTAAGGCCATGCAAATAAAATTAATTGGTTCTCGTTACATGTAGAGGAAAATATGCACACGAGACCCAGCTGTTTTTGTATAGATAAAAAAAAATTATATATAAATTTTTTCGCCAATAAAATTTAAATTTTATATCAAAATACAATACGACAAATTACTATATTTATTAAATGATAATGCAAAAGTTTATTTTTAGTTTTTTAAGTTTATTCAACATACCAGATTAAACTTGTTATTTCGCAACATGAAAAATATAAAGTTCACATATAAAGTATAATTGTAAAAGATTGGGCATTAATAGTACATAACTGCACATATCAAATAGATTGCGCTAAAATTCAAAAGGAAATTTCAACAATAGTACTAAATCATTAATTATTGGTTGAATTTCCTCTTTGAATTTTGGCGTATACCAAACATATATAATGATGTAAGCATTGGCAATTTAAAAGTATAAAAATCAATGCAATCTCTTAACTTTTTTTCAGGTTTAAACCCAAATATAATACCTTTTATAGCTCTTACAAGGTAATTATACAGTGCAATAATAATTATTTACAATTATATTTTTGCTAATACATTTGATCAATTTTTATTTTTAGTCAAATAAATTTCTATCGCTACATTCCCCTTGTGAATTATAAATAACTAGTTTTTTTCTCGTGGCATGATATCATTTACCAAAATTGTAATTTTATCATTGTAAACATAATTGTACTTACCAAAATTGCACGGGCATCATCTGCTTATTGCGGACATTCTGAATCTTGTATTCACACTAGTATTATACCTTATAATCACAACGCTAAACATAAAGCGCAAAATTATTATCTCTTCAGTTTGTTTAACTCCAAAAAATTATAATGATACATTATGCCAGTAATAAATGTGCAAATTATTAAAGAATTAAAAGTTTTATTTGATTGGAAAATAATACCTGTACAAACTGATGTAACTATTGAACAATTTTTTTTAGAATTGATGGAAGAACATATGTTAAATGAACTTTCAGAATTGATTGAGAAAGTTGAGGTTCGATGTGGAAATTCCAAAACTAAGGTTAATCAAAATATTGATCTTGCATGTAATTTGTGGGAAGTTGCAACAGAGTATGGAAAACATTTTGTTTTTCAAATACTTATATCACAAATAACCTCATCAACTCACCAATATATTAACCCTTTCGATATCATGTTCAACACTCAAAACTCTATTACACTTCCAACGTGAAAATCTACCACAAAACAAAATAAAAAAGAACAATTGCGAAATGATGTTGTAACATGGATTAAAGAGAAAAATGGTGGTTGGAGAGGGCCAAATATGGCTGAAACAATTGGCAAACCATTTATACAAGACTTAACCAATGCATTGTAGTATATAGATGGATGCAATAGTAATACATTTAATCAACAATACAGCTTACCAAAAGATTTTGAGAATTTCATGGGATATAATAACCCACAACATTATAAATCTGCTCGACCTAGTTTTAATATCGAAGAACTTAATGAACATAGCGATTGTCTTCTCAAATATGTTACTTGCTCGTGGATAACAAGGTTACCATTTTCAGCATTTCTTAGAGAACCAGTAGTAAAACTTGGTGAAGATCTTTCCAAATATGCAGAATTCTTATCCGCAAACATATAACAACATCACAAAACCGAGAACTTGATCAACCTGTAGTTAGTGAATATGATAATAGCGAACTAAAATATTCGAAGCAAATAATAAATATAATTTAGTGGATACTTTAAAATATAGAAGCCTTTAATCAGCCTTACAAGAAAAACAATACTGCCAACCAATTTTGGCTAATGATTTTTGCTCTTCAATGTAGCGAGTGTAAGTATTTACATACTATAAAAAGAAAAAAAACATCGTTTTACATTGTGTTAAATTTAATAGACAAAAGCATTGGTATTTGGCTAATTTTGAAGTCAGATTCACATTTAAAATCGGAATCTATACTTATCACCATGGAAATGTTTGCAATGCAACATATATTTGGCGCATAGATGAAGAGGCAACAGAAGAAGAAACTTCTAACCAACATTATAAAATCAGAACCGAAATAAAAAATTGGTTTCCTACTTATCATACATGTCATGTGCGAACTTCATCTGAACAAACAACTGAAGGCCAAATTGAGACGTATATATAAAGAATTAACAAATGACAACTCAGCTGCAGAAACGATGGATCAAAGAGAGATTGATGAACGCGTTAAATTGGCTTTTGATTTAAATGATCCTAAAATAATTAGTGACCTTAGAGAACTTAATGAAGGTCGGCTGAGTAAATATGATGAATTTTGGGCTGCCGGTAAAAGGTTTTTAGAAGGTACTGCACAAGAAGCTGTAGTTGCTGTTGATGAAAGAAGACATGACCCTATCGTTCATATTGCACAAGCTATTTCCATTCGTGATTTTTGTAATATGATAATAGAAGAGGTAACAAAGATTAATCCACAAGCGCCAATTCTATCAAATCAATGGCTTCGCTTACAGTTTTGGCTGACTACACCAACAAATAAAAATAGTATACAATATACTGGCACTTTACCTGTCAAATTTATGATCCAGACTCGCCAACTTCTGTGTGAACACATAGATTTGCATTATGCATCTGCATTATTTAGATATCTGAAAGAATTGGCAGTCATGTTTCAAGATGAAGCCTACCTTGTTTTAATGGATGACAAACACCGTTGTAAAATTAGTGAACCCGGTTACCCAGTCGTGGCCGTAGATTGTGGAAAGAGAGTACTTGTCAACCACAACACGACATTTGCTGTTAGTGATCACGATTTTACGAAATGCAAAATTATTCCAAGCATTACAATATTGTGCAACATACCTAAAACAATTGAAGAATCATTTTATACTGGTCAAGTTTACGTTGGGCTAAAAGAATGTATATTCGAGCCATCAAGTCCAATGCGGCACATCACAAAATTACATAACATTTTGGAAAGCCAAGGTGATAACAAACCTTACCTATTTCTTTATACTGATAGTGGGCCAGGCCACCAAGTAAATTTTCTTCATGTACAATTTGCATTAATTGCAATTTTCTTAACTTTGGATCTTGACTTTTTGGTTGCTGTTCGAACACCTCCGGAACACTCGTGGAAAAATCTGGTAGAACGCATTATGTCTATTTTAAACCTTGGATTGCAATGTGTCGGACTTATGAGAAATGAAATGGATGAAAGATTTGAAAGGTTGATAAAAAGTTGCAATACAATAGATGAAATTCGTAATAAAGCTAAAAAAATATCTCAACTTAAAGAAGAAATAATCACAAGTTTACAACCCACTAAAGATATTATGCAAGATATTTTTGAACGATTAGAGCTCAAGGGAGAAAAATTTTCTACATTCGAATCAGATTGAATATTTGTGGAAGTCAGTACTTGAAGTGGACAATTCGTTGGTATCTGAAGATACGTCCAAAAAGCACATTGAAAATAAGGTCAGTTTGATTAATGATACAGTAAAATTGTTCCAATAATTGCTATATCTAGTTACAACACGAGCTTTAGTTAGTTACAGTAATCATTGGAACAATTCTACTGCATCACTAGTTTTGATTTGTAAAAAAAATTTTAATGTTGCTGTATTTAGCCTCGCATTCTTGAATTTATAAACTATTGTTGCCGGTCAAGATCTTATTTTTTTGAAATTAGAAAATGTCAAGTGGCTAAAACGGGCTGCATGATTTGCAAACCGCCACATAGTGAACCTAATACATTTGTAAAGCTGCGACCTTTTCCAGATCCTATCTCTAAAGCAAATGAAGATCATAATATGCCATTTTGTAAAATATATGGCAAGGATACTAGTAAAAAATACCGCCCATCTTCACTTCAAAAAGTTAATGCATTTACATCGTCATCAACTACTATGGCAATTAATAGTCTTGGTACCAATGGCATGGGTTTCAGCCCCCGGGCACAATATGCTAAAAATGTTCGTGTTTTGGTCAAGTGTATTGAATGCAACTGACCACAGGTACTTTATTTGCAACACCAGTTAAATTCAGAAGAGGAAAACCTTCTTAAAAACTTTATTGAAACAATTGATTATATGTGTGGTACAACATTCTATAGAATTTCAGATCTAACAAAAATCAACTCACTAATTTTAAATACTGATGGTGACAATAACCAAGCAATAAATATTGTTACAAATATTGAAAGTGACAATGATAATGATAGTATAGATGATAATGAATCGCCCATGGAACAACAAGATGAATCACTTGTGGAGCAATATAAATCGCCTGTGGAGCAATATGAATCGCCTGTGGAGCAATATGAATTGCCTGTGGAGCAATATGAATCACCTGTGGAGCAATATGAATCGCCTGTGTGGCAATGCAGAAATCCTTTCACCCACTCCTGCTGGTCAACAACCATATTTTTCTGAATGCCATACTTCAGTTAAAACTAAAAAAAAAAGAAAGGAAAGGGTGTTAAATTTCAGGAAAGAAAAAAAAAAAAAGGATAGCAAGAAAGATGTCAGTATGAATAAGAATGTCTTTTTGGAAATATGCAATAAATGACAAATAAGAATCCTATCGCTATGTGTGTTGGTCCCACAATGCTATGCTTAGATATTATTATTATTTAATTACGCCGTAAAAATGACAAAAAATAAAAAACCCCCAATTCGATCTTCGCATCATAATTCACTAAAAAAAACTGTACAAAAGCATTACAGAAAAATTTAAAAAGGTATACTAAAGGTATGTGCAAAAGTTTTCATAAATATGTTCTTAGAATTTAATTTAATACTCATATGCTTTGTTTTACCCATACTATATACTAGTATTTGAATTAAACATTCCAGTGTCACTATTAAGTTTACTTCGGTGAGCTTCCAATAGCTTCGCAGTAGGCTATGCTGCTATATAGTGATAGAAGAATAAATTAAACTGAAGCTTATACTATCCTGTTATAAAAGACATAACATGAATCTTTGAAATTCTATGTTGCTTAGTGGCAGCATTAAATCTTTATATTCGAAAATTGGTGGTGATCATGTGATCTAAGTCAGAATTTTCCTGTATCTTATAATATTTAATTAAATGCATTTAATAAAATTACATATATATACTATAAAAAAAATTTTAATTTTTGGAAAAAAAACACCTGGCCGAATATGAAAACCAATTTTATTTGTTTGCATGACCTAATATAAAAGTTTTGTAAATTTTGAGGTAGATACATTCAAACTATTTCTCGTTTTGTAGTTCTGGACTAAATAGTAGGAAGCCTGTGTGATCTTCCTCTCCTCACTACAGACAATAATAATTTGACGATCGTGCCCTCAAAGCATTTTATAAGAGTAAAAAATATATAAAGTTAGATGCCTTATCGTCTAAAGTTATAGAGAAATTTTTTGCATAATTATTGAAAAAGAAGGAAAAGAAGGAAGTATAATAACAAAAAAAGTGAGGTAGATATATTCAAACTATTTCTTGTCTTATAGTTTTGGACTAAACTGTAGGAAGCCTGTGTGATCTTCTTCTCCTCACTACAGACAATGATAATTTGATGATCGTGCCCTCTTGATAGTGTTTTTATAAAAAAAAAAAATAAATGAAATATATGA
The DNA here is from genome assembly GCA_003550325.1 of Gigaspora rosea. Lineage (NCBI taxonomy): Eukaryota > Fungi > Glomeromycota > Glomeromycetes > Diversisporales > Gigasporaceae > Gigaspora > Gigaspora rosea. Next base: position 131,189 of record QKWP01000894.1, on the reverse strand, counting down.
CATGCTTTCAAAGCAGGGAGTACGCAGACCCTAAGCCATTTAACGCGTCCCTGCGCCATATTATTTCTTTAAAACATAATATATATAGTCAGAAGCCCTATCGCTTCAATAATAAAAACGAAATTTTTTGCTTGACTGTGTGTATTTGAAAAATTTTAAGTAGAAAAAATAATTTATATATACTTATTTAAGCCTCATATATGTATGTTATGTGAGGCAGTTCAGCAGACTAGCCATAGATATACCAGGAACTGGAGTGATATTGAAAATTTCAATCTTAACCTTAACCACATATGGTATTGTGTATCGATTGTAACAAAATTCACGTAGTAAAAGCAAAGCGGAGCCACTATAGTCCTATATTAACTATTGTATGAGAATTTGTTTAACCAAACATCACTTTAATGCATGACGATCACTATAAAAAATCTTACTAAATTTGTCATGAACCGCATTACATGTCATAATACTTAAGGGATGTTGAGTAGTGTGTCTGGTCTGGTATGGGTCCCTAAAAGTCCAGGGTCGAACTAGTTAAGAAACTGGTTCACCCCCTTGTCAAAACAATATGAACGAGTATTATAATCACATTTAGGTCGACGCAAATTAGCCAATTAAAAGATCTTGAGATTGTATATATGCAAATTAATGATATGTGTCCGCAAAATATTGCATTACATTGGGTGTGGAATGAGGCGAAGCAGGGATGTGAATGCATATCGGGATTGCATGTTATATCTTCGCATGCCTGTGCAATGCTTTGCTTATGAAATTTTTACTGATTAGTTGAACTACTTACCTAAGATTAGGGTGTGGTGTCCAGGATTATGCGATGAGTTTAGGTAAATTATGTGGGCGAAATGGGGTCAATTATGCGACAGATGCGAAATAAATTTAAAATTATGTGAAGAAAATAGGCAATTATGAGATTTAATCTTATGACTTTCTCCCTCCTCTTCTTCTGTATCTTCAATGACCGCACGCTGAGCCAGCGCATTTGAATTTTATTGTAGATTTAGTGAAAGAATTAAAACCTGAAATTATTATTTACGAAAATACTACTTTTCTTTATGCCGGCAGTTGGAGGAACAAAAACCTTTTCACTTCGGTGAGAGGAATATTTTCCAAAATCATTTTGTTTTCTTCCACTAAATTTTTAGCCTATATCAGTTCCCCGTCCAGCCATATTAGTGGAAATAGTAAAATTAGCCAACAAAATTAGTTAAAAGTGAAAGATAAATAAAATTTTAATACTATAGATGATGTATATTATTATTCATAGTTTATGTTTCTGATTTTGTGTGACATATTGATGTAGCTACCTTATTTATACTTATTTTAACTTCAACTATAGTTTATTTGTAATTACCTATCCATTCGTTTAACGGTTTAACCTAACTGGTTTTAATACCATTCCGAAAAGATCAACATCATTCAAAGATCATAGCATCACCCCTGAAAAATTTTCACTATCTGGTCAAATCAAAATTTCATCATGTAATATAAAATCAAACAAAAACACATTCAAATCCTAACACTAATATTATTCTACCTAAGCAGAAGCAAAATTTTATGCGATTAAATGTTTTCAACCCTTAGTTATCTATGGTATATCTTGATTTTAGTATACCAATTTTTTTAAATCTTTTTAGCAACTTTCAGATTATAATGTAGATAACTCGATACATAATAAATCACATGATGATCATACCATATTTGTCCCAAAAGAAGGTCCTTTTCTTTTAGCAAAGACCCATATGTAAGAATAACAATGACGGTATTAATAGATAAATGATATTATATGCACTGTAGATGAAGACATTTATTTAGAAATAAAATAAAATAAGAAATTTATATTTTGGCGCACCGTGCACCATGGTGCATCCCTTTGTCTGGTGTTACACCTGATCATGTAGATCATCCATCTGGTGTTACACATGATTATGTAGATCGTGATCACGTGGACTGTCATAGGGTATATAATATTGGTGATCATCGTTGATAATCAATGTTTTTTTCCTATGATAAACCTAATTTTTTTCTTTTCGTTTCAGGTAATGTTATAGGATTTGTGGTCGCCGCATATCTTTGCAAGCCTGTATTTTAGTTTTGGCTCCGGTATGCACTATTATGTTGTGTTTTTTTTTTGTTTTTTGGCTACAAAACGGTTCGACTAACCCGATGTTCATTTCTTCTTTCTAGGGGTTTTTCATTTGTCGCTTTGTCTGAAATTAGGCTTCCGATTTTGAGTGGGTACTATTAACTTGCTTGTTGTTTTGTTTGCATAGCTGTAAAACATATCCAAGCAATACCTCTATTTCTTTTTTTCCAGTGATTTTTGTTTGTCCACTCCATTCTTCCTGCAAATTTGTCTAAGGTTAGGTTTTCAGTTTCGAGTTAGTATATTGTACTTGATGTTTTTTTTGTTTGACTGGTTGTAAAACACGTTCAAATAACGTGTTTATTTCTTTTTTTAGCGTTTTTTGTTTGCTCACCTTTCTAATGATCATCCTTTCCAAGGTTCGTTTGTTGCTTCGACTATTGCTAGGCTTTCTGTTTCAGTAAATATATTTGTTGTCTTTTATTTTTTAGTAGTGAAACATATTCAAGTAACGCGTCTATTTCATTTTTCAGTAATTTTCATTTGTACACTTTTCTAACACTAATTTCTTCTAGGTGATTTCGTTGTCCGTTTTGTCTATAGCTAGGATTTCTGTTTTAGTGGATATTAATTGTGCTTGTTATCTTTGCTTTTCTAGTTGTGAACACGTTCAAGTAACACTTATTTTTTTTCTCTGATAGTTTTCATTTGTCCGCCTATTTCTTCTTTCGTGGGTTGTCCATGTTTTCCCAGTTTGAAAACATTCAAGTAATGCACTTACTTTTTCCGGTGATTTTCAGTTTCCACTTCCCATGTTTCCACCACAAAATTTTGTTGAGTCGTCTAGAGTTAGGGTAAGTTAGAGTAAATTAGTTGAGGTTATATCGAATATTTAGAAGATAGAGTGAAGCGGAGGTGACAGCCGAAGCGAAGCACTACAGGGTGTGCGAAGCGAGCCCTGTCTGTGTTGCTGAGCGTAAGCGAAGCAATACAAGATGTACTGAGTATGACGAAGTGGCGTATAAGAATGTATAGCAGATAGCTTTGTTTGCTGTTAGTTAGGTTAGAGTTAAGGTTAGGGTAGGTAGGGTATATTAAAGTTGTTTTTTCTTACTCGCGATATGTATCATGCCATACAATTGTAATAAATTAATCATCTATCAATCGCTATAAATCGTAATTCTTAAATAAAATATAATTCTTGCATAAGTAAAATTATAAAAAAACGTACTGTTGATCATATCATTCACATGATCCAGAGTCGCTGTTGACCGTGTGATACGGGGTGGTGATCTGGGTAATCCGGGAGTGATCAGGGGGTGCACCATGGTGCAGGTGCACCATTTTTTAAAATCCAATAAAATTAATAAAAAAAGTGCACAGATAAAAATCCGAATTTATTCGGTATAATTTGGCTATTTCTCACAAAGCGACTTTCCAACCAAATTTTTTGCGAGTAATAATGCGGGCTATCTGTTTTTTTGGATATTTTTTTGTAAGTAATTAAAAACTTCCTCTTGATTTTCTACATCTAAATCGATATCTGGCAAGGATTTTCTTTTCTCATTGAGAAAATGGGCAAAAAATAATTTATATTCCAAGAGGTCGATTTGGGTTATTCCTAACAAATAGGCAACCAAAGAAGCCACAGTACTCGCTCAAAAAAATCTCATATTTTAGGGCTGTAATGCTGATTTCCTAATTTAAATTGTCTTTCCTCCTCTGGGCTTAAAAGGGTCAAACTTAATTGGGGATTGCTGCTTGGAGTTTTTATAGATTTTAATTTCGGTTTTAGCAAATTTTGTTATGTGGGCATATTTTTTTTATTTCTTTCTTTTATTAGACAATAGGTGGTATAAATACTGTAAATTAGGACTGATTACTGCCGCCCATAGGGTTATTAATTATTAATGGCCATGTTGTCTTCGTGTATGGGCGTTTTTTTGCTGTCCTATAAATTAATCTCGCCTACTCCATATGCTCAACTCTGTGGGTTAATAAGAGTGAACCAGAGGCCATTTTAAGGACTTAGACTTTATTTTAACGCAGTTTTTTTTAATTTGCTATTTAGACTACATGATTTTAATTTTGCTCTTAAAAATAAGCATTTTTATTAGGACAAATTATTTTTTTTGTTGTTCAGATTGTTCAGATTTATCTTTTTCAGGGCTCGCCATTTCATGGCTCCCGGGGTATTGGCTTGTCCATTCGGCCTCACTTTTTTAGTAAACATCTCTTTAATTCTCTGTCAAAGAGTAGGTCGGGGTTTTCTTTAACCGTAAAATATTCTTGTTTAATTATGCCATTTAAGGCATTGGAAACAGGTATTTTACCTGGTGGGATATTGGCTTCTTTTCTCTTTTCATTTTGAACCTGAAATTTATAGAATAATACCAAGAGAAAAAAATGTGACTTCAGGTGTTTGCAAGCTTATTTATTATTTATTTTTTTTTAATATTAGCCTAGTAATCATGCCATTTTTTATTCATAATAGTAGGTTAGTTACATTATCAAATGCTATTACTATCCCCGGCTTCATCTAGCCTTACATCTAAAAAACAGCTTATCCGGTTATTTAAAAGCACCTGTTCGTGACCTGCCAGAGTAGAATTAGCTTCACTATTGCCGAGATCTTTTCAAACCCCTCTATCGCTAGATTATTAGCTGAGTTCTACGGCTCGTCATGACCACCTTTTCCTTATAAACTTCTTCCACCTAGATCCTGGCAGAATAGTTATCTAACTAATATTTGCGTCATACAACTAAAGAAACAAAAGAAAAAACAAATTGAAAAAAAGGGTAGAAAGGGAACGAAAAGAGAAGAAGAGCAATAAAGAAGGAAATACTACGCAACCTAAACAAACAACCAAAATAAAAAAAAAGGACAAAATGAAAAAAGCATAAAAAAAAATGTGGTCTGACATATATATACTCAAAGAAAAAAGAAAATAAAGAAAGAAAGAAAAAAAGACAGAAGAATATTCAAGAATATTCTAGTAATAAAAATTATATAATGCTGTACAAGAAAACGCCTCACCAAAGTATTATATATAAAAGGAAGGTAACGGAACATTCTGGAATTTATTTTCTACAGATCTACCTACTCCATTGCATTACATCTCATTACATGCTCATTCCTGTTTCACCTGCATGCCTTCTTCCTGATTAGGATAGTAACAACAATGCTGATCTTTTGGTAGGGGTATGCCGAGTTTCCTACTTTTTGTCCAAAATTCCAGTAAAAAAGACTTCAAGCAAGAATATGATAATAGGAATAAAGGAGTTGTAAGAGTTACGCTGTACAAATTAACATATCTAACCAAGTATCTGCTTCTATTTTCATATCCATAGGTTTTGACAAAGCTCCAGAGTTTCTCTGCTACTCTTTGCTCAATAGCACCCAAGCCCGCCAAGGTGCCTCGCTTTTAAGTCTGCTGTTCTTTTCATCTCTATTTCAGTCGCAAAACATACAGTGAATAGACTTTGTATCTGACAGCAGCTTTGGTAGAGTTTTGTTATATGTAAATATGTTAACTGCATAGTTTTCGTAGGTTTGAGTTTTTGGAAAATTTGGTATGAGGGATCGTTGAAAGAGTTTGTGAGTATTTTTCTTATTTATTATTTATTAGATTCAACTCGTGAAAAATTTGTGATATTATTGATTGTGATTATGTATTGTATATGATATTTAGAGCCTAATCTGAAAAGTTCAAAAATTGGTGACGATCATGTGATCAAGTCAGAATTTTCCTGTATCTTATAATATTTAATTAACTGCATTTAATAAAATTACATATATATACTATAAAAAAAAATTTTAATTTTTAGAAAAAAGACACCTGGCCAGGTAATGAAAACCAATTTTATTTGTTTGCATAGTCTAATAAAAGTTTAAAGTTTTTGTTTTGGAACTTTTATTATAGAATTTTTTCTTTAGATTTTCTCAAATTTTATATGTTCCCGTCTATAAAAAAAATTTTCACTCCTAATACAAGTCTTAATTTTTACAAGTAAATCATATAAAGTCAAATAATGAAAGTTGTCATCCTTTATATAAACTACAATATTGTATTAGAAACTATATTTTTAAAACCAAAATTTAAAGAATTCGCCAAGATTTTGTAAAATATTTTTTTGATTAAAAAATTCTTTAAAATTTAATATTTTCAGCTTATAAGCAATATTAACTTTTTGTTTTATAATATAAATTTTTTTTTTTTTTAAAGTGCCCATCTTGAGACTTAGGAATTTTTATTCAAGATATTAGGGCTATCAGTATCCTCTAGGGGAGTACCGGCATTTGTTACATAGATGAGGATACATCTAGTCACACGTATACTTTTGGGATCTAATTTAAGTGGTCCGCCCAAGGGTTTCACACTAGCTGCCATACCTGCAACCCAACTACGGGAATTGCCTATTTAAACCCTTTGGTCCTAGACGAGGATACATCTAGCCATATGTACACTTTTGGTGTCTAATTTAAGTGGTCCGACCAAGAGTTCCACACTAGCCGCCATACCTGCAACCCAACTATGGGAATTGCCTATTTAAACCCTCTGATCCATGTTCCACCTGCCAACCCATCTTGTATCACCAGAACAAGCCTGTTACATAAGTCAGTCAGCAAGTTCTGGATGCTTTTCCATTGCCTTAGGACCTAGCCGGGTATTCCCAGTCCTGTTATCCTCAACGGGAGACTTGGTAGAGCGGACCTGTCCCTTATCAGGTATTCACCTACACTTCGGTACTTATTGCTATGGCCGAGGCCAACACTTGCGAGACAAGGTTACCCCTGTTCTCTTACTAATACCTACTTATGCCCTTGTAAGGTTCGCTCCAACCCCGGTACCCACTATCGCTTTCCTACCGGTTCTTCACCGGTTTCTCAGACTTCCAATCCAGTTGGCCCGGGAGGGTTGATCTACCCGGCATTAGGTGCATAATGGTTTTTCTCCCCCTGGTACCTACTTCTATAACATAGGTCCTTTTTCTCCGGTACGACTCCGGTGGCCAGATTGGTGGACCCTCTTCTCCGAAGGTCATATCGTCCAGTTCTCTAGCTCCGGTTTCCAATATTCCGGTTTTGGTAGCACCGTCGAAGATCTTTGCTACCTCCTTACTCGGGTCTTGCCAAATGTGTTTCTGTTTCCCCGGTTCCTTGGATTTGTCTGTGTCATGAGGCACAACTTCGCCCGAAGGCTCCCATTCAAGATGGTAACCAAGGACTACAGGTAATGTACCCAACCGACCGACAGGAAACAGTTACCGAAACACAGGTCTATTTTTCAAAGCGTCGTCAGTGGGATTTGAACCCTAGACCTGCCACTTGGGGGTGACAACTTACCAACTTCTCTAAGTCACCACAGCTATAATATAAATTTAAATAATTCAAAATATAATCTTTGTTATTAAATATTATAATACCAAATTTTATTTAAATATTTTAAATGATTAAATAGATCAGAGGTATATTTATAGTAGTTTACAGGCAAATTTGCCTGTGAACTAGTACAAACTAAGGAATTCAACATTTTAAAACGTTTTAATAGGAACTTCCTTAAATATCATATAAGGAATGGTAGTGTCATCAAGAAATTCCTTTTCTGACTTTGTTGATAGTGGAAGTGGCAAAATATCCAAATTCGAGAATTTATTGAAGAAGGTTATAAAAGCATCACCAGCCAAATTTGACAGCTAATATTTATTAATAATTTCCATAAATACACGATATGCATTGTTAGGCCATTCAACAGTTCATGGGTAATATAAGTCCTGAAAAGCTTCATCAAATGAGGCCACTTCGTAGTCTTCAAGACCTATTTCATATAACTTAGTTGCAAACGATATATCTTCATGGTCTTCGATATCACTCACATTAGACGTATTTTGAGATGCATTGTCTTGAGTCATATTATCCATTTGATGAAGTTCTGCTTCCATGAAAGAATGCTCATGCTCAACTGAGCTTGCAGATCTTTTCATATATTTGCTCTATATAAAAATAATCAATTAATAACGTTTACTATATTAATAAGAAGATAATTAACTATTTATCCCATATTCTGAAGAATCATAATTAGAATAATCTTCTAGAAGATCCCAAATATTTATTCACTTGTTCATTGGATGATTTGGGGAACTTTGAAGGTAAGGATGTTTTTGTGAAACATGTTGAGTTAATGCTTGTGATTTTGAAAATTCTCTATTGCAATACTCACACTGCCAACGCATTTTGAGAGAAAAAGAGAAACCCTAAAAGAAAAGAGAAGAAAAGAGAATAAAGACAAAGAAATGGAAAAATGATAGTAATAAAGCAATATCGATAATATTAGAGTTTAGTATTTAGAAGAATATTGTTTAAATTGGTTTAAATCAAATACTATCAATATTAATCGCATTATCAATATAAATCAGTTTAAACTACTTTGGCCTAAATTAAGCTTAATTCGGGCCAAAATTCAAACTAATGCCCCTATGCGTAATACAGTATAATAATATATGCAATTTATTTTCAGACAGAAATTATATAACAATGCGATAAATCCCATGTACAAGTATAATGTGAAATAAAAAATAAGTATTTTTTCATTTTTTACATGACGATAACTTTATTAAATTTTTTTTACATACGATTACCATTATTAGATTTAATTAATACACAAATATATAAAATAACAGATTAAATTTTTTTTACATACAATTACCATTATTAGATTTAATTAATACACAAATATATCAAATAACGGATTTTTGTCGTTTGAATGTAAATAATTTTTTTTTATTTTTGAAAATATCAAACAACTCGAACAACCCTTTTAAAACATCCAATACCGAAACAACCAATGCTGATATTTCAATATATATCACTAATCCTCCTATTAATTCTGATGATATCGCTAACCCTCCTACTCTCTATGATAATAATTATTTGATTATAATTCTTCAGATTTAATCGAAAGAATTGCAAGCATTTGTAGCAATTTTTCAAAAATGAAAATAATCAACAACAACCATCTCAATCTCGACAACTATCTCAATCTCGACAACCATCTCAATCTCAACAGCCATCTCAATCTTGATAGCCATCTCAATCTCGACGTTCTTGCTATTCTTTTTCAGAAAATAGAAATCGATCCCTACCTCCACAACATGAAATTCGAGGTCAATCACGCGAAAGATCAACCAATCAATCAAATACGCAAACAAATGGTAACTATTTTAAGTATTTTTTGTTTTGAATGTATTTTTTTTGTTTTGAATGCTTTTGAACGGAAACAACTTTTTTTTTTAAAATTTTTTTTATCTCCTCCTTTTTTGTTGGAGATCGCCCTCATTGTAGTCAACTTAATAATACAGGTAATGAATAGGAGATACTAAGCAAACAGATACTTGTATCTGTTAGTGAAGGAGCTTCGCTAAAATATAAAGGAAATCAAAGACGAATTAAAGCGGCAAAGAAAAGAAAAGGAAAATGACCTTTCCCCTCAAGTACTGGATGTAAGTGGCTCTGCTCTGGCTTTGCTTTATTTAACTATAAGCTGTAGACAAGTTCTAAACTATACAATTTAAATTATTCCTTAGATTGTAACACAGGCAAATTTGCCTGCATATTTTAAAATTTTTAATAAAATTTTAAATATTGATTTTAGCCATATCTTTTCTAAGTAAAAAATATTCTTTAAGTTTTGTTTTAGTAACTTTGTTATAAAATTTTTTTAAAATCATTAGAAAACTTTAATATAATAAATGTTTAAAGTTCTTGTATTGGCATTTTTACTATTAAAATTTTTCTTTAGATTTTTTCAAATTTTATATGTTCCTGTCTATAAAAAAAATCTTTACTTCTAATACAAGTCTTAATTTTTACAAGTAAATCATTAAAGTTGCAATAATGAAAGTTGTCATCCTTTATATAAACTGCAATATTGTCTTAAGAACTATAGTTCTAAAACTAAAACTAAATAAGATCGCAGAAAAATTGTAATAAAATTTTTTAAAAAAATTTTTTCTTAAAATTATCTATTTTCAGCTTATATGTAACTATAATTTATTTTCTTATAATATAAAAACTAATTTTGCAAAAAAGTAATCCTTATTTTCAAATATAATTGTACAAAGTTTTATTTAATTATTTTAGTATTTTAAAAAAGTAAATCAGAGCTAAAAAAGTGCAAAAACGCAGGCAAATTTGCCTGTGTTCTACTACAATCTAAGGGATAGGATATATATACAAATGTAGTAAAATATTTATTTCTGCAAAATTTATATCTGTTGTGCCTCAGATTAAAACTTGCATCAGATTGAATACGACGCACGTTAGATGACTATCAATTGATCAGCATTAAATAATCGGCAACAACTGGCCTAAACTACCTTCTAACTTTACCATAATTTTACTCTAACCCTAATCTAATTTAGGCTAGTATCAATTTGACACAAAGATCGATCTGAGGCACAACATATCCGTCTCAACAAATAATCAAAGAGTTCTTGAAGGACTACCTTGACAACAAATATCCCAAATTTAACATTAGCACTAATGAATTTACAAACTGTTTTCATACGGAATAGCTCAGTGGAGTATATTGATTTCTCACATTTATTATTATAGAATATTGTTTAATTATTTTTTTTTAATATTCATTTGATTTTATTTATACTTTTATACAATAACATTCATTATTTTATTTTACCAGTTGCTAGCAAAAATGAAAAATTACTGGACGTGCGTCCAAAACATTAAAAATTTGATTTGGAAGGCCTTTGGAGTTGAAAAGCTCTCCCTATTGAAAAGTAATGCTAGTGCGTCCGAGATTGTGAGGTGGAAGCAAAATGTTGAGGTTGCCGATTGCTTCCGATCACTTTTTGTACAAAATGAAAGTGGCACCTACTGGATTGATTTGATCGCAAGGAATGCCAACTCTACGGTTGTAGTATCTACTTTGACTCATGATCACTGTGTGTTCACGTTGGTCGTGTGCAATATAATCTTAAACCCTCAGTTACGAAGTATCAAATGTATAGAGAAATGTATGAAATGTCACGTAGAAAAGTTTTTGGTAAGTGTTTGTCATATATCGCTTTATATCAACACAAAATTAACAGGCTTTAAATTGTAAAATGATTACAATAGTGGTGGTCCCTCTTATGGTTCTACTAAAGTAATAATGAATGAAGAGCTGGAGGCTAACAAACATAGGTCTCGAATGAACTCTCCTCAGACCGATTATGTACCTGAACTATTATTACGATCGGGCATCTCAATGCAATTTTCTGGTTTTTCCTGAAAATTTAGTATTACATTTCTTACAAATTGGGGATATTCAGAGAAGGAAATGGATGAAGTATTTGGGGTCTATGAATAGTGATGGATTGGGTGTTTTTTTTCATTTTTTTCATTTTTTTTTCTTTCTTTTTTCTTTCTTTTCTTTTTCTTATTACCGGTATATAGTTTTATATTAGCTAATTGCAGATTGATTAGTTTTTCTAATTGTATTGTTTATATTTGTAACAATGCTAATAAAAAATGAAATTGCATTAATATTGAATTGATTGATAGTTTGCTTTTAAATTTATTATTTATAATTTATATGCTTATTTGAACTTTTAATAAATTAGAGTTGATCTTAATCATGCATTCAATTTTTATATAGTTATTTATCGATTCAAATCGCTATCAATTACTATCGATAGCCATAAAACCAGATAATTATTGATTCAAATCGCTATCGATTACTATCAATAGCCATAAAACTGGATAGGTATCTATTACTTTCTAAAATGATTAGAATCTACAGGGGTGATTAATATCGATATATATCTTTTTAGTTAGTAATCAATATATATCTATATATAAATTTTGCTGATAATATTAGGTTTATAAATTTTTAAGTATTTGACAGACATGTATATGCTAACAATATTATATTAATAAATATTTTTTTCTATGCAAGTAACATCTAATTATTTTGTTAATTTACTCTAATATTTTCATGTACTGTATTAAGACAATTTTTGTCTTAAATCAGCACAATATTGAACATTTGTATGCCAAATTATAATTATATTATTCAATCAAATTATCAAATGTTAAGTGGTTAAAAGTGACAAAATATCTTTTTAACTGATTTTAACTATAATGTTCATATTTACGAAGTTAATTAAGTTATTTTGCTATATTAATATACTATATTATTTTTTAATCCATAATTTATGTATAAATAACATATCAATTATTGCTTTCTTATATCATATTGGTAATCTTATTAATGATGATATATAATTTGCATACATTTTAAAATAAATATAATAACTTAAATTTTTTATTTTTTATTTTTTTTTTTTAAGGTGAGGCCTTACTTATATCTTTATTGGGTAATTTATATAAGTAATTATATGTAGTATATAAAAACTTAAATTGTACAAGGACAAATACATATAAATTACATGCAAGTATAGAAGCTCAGACTAGTTTATCTGCAACCTAAACCTACTAGCACAGGTCAAAAACCAATATATCGGGTACCTATCGGGTACCATATTACTATAATTGAAAAATATATAAAATACTACATATCAGTAGGGTTCTGAAGTTTGATCCAGGTTTGATTAGAGTTTGATCAAACCCCAAATCAAACCAAACTCAAACTATAAATTTTAAAAAGTTTGAGATCAAACCCAAATTCAAATAAAAAATAATCAAATTCAAACCAAACCCAAATACTATACTAAGTTTGATTTGAGTTTGATTTGAAGTTTGCAAACTAGTTTGAGTTTGAATAACATTATATATTTTTATATTTTAAACAAGTTACTTAATTGATAATCCACCTGTCAACTGGAGAGCGAAATGTGGCGTGTCTCCATTTAAAACGTTTTTTCTTACTAAGTTAATAGTACTGGTCGACTAATTGAAAGTTGTAGAGCTTGTCAAGACACATCTAACGGTGGTTAGATCATCCAAATCGGCCCAATGGATGGCAAGATATCATCGAAAAACGATTCGCCGACTAAATAAAAATCTGTGACAGAGATTACATATGAATATCATTATAGGCGAAATGTGGCGTGCTTCCATATAAAAGTTTTTTTCTTAGTAAGTTAATGATACATGCCCACTAATTAAAAGTTGTAGAGCTCGTCGAGACGCATCTAACGGTGGTTAGATCATCCAAATCGGTCCAGTGGGTGGCGAGATACCGTTGAAAAACATTGGTCGACTATATAAAATCTCATGTAAACAGAGATTTTATATAGTCGGCCAATCGTTTTTTGATGATATCTCGCCATACATTGGGCCGATTTGGATGATCTAACCACCATTAGATGCGTCTCGACGAGTTCTACAACTTTCAACTAGTGGGCATTTATCGTTAACTTAGTAAGAAAAAAGTTTTAGTTGGAAGCACGCCACATTTCGCCTATAGTGATTTTCATATGTAATCTCCGTCACGAATTTTTATATAGTCGCCAAATCGTTTTCGACTATATATTGCCATCCACTGGGCCGATTTGGATGATCTAACCACCGTTAGATGCGTCTCGACAAGCTCTACAACTTTCAATTAGTAGTCATGTATCGTTAACTTAGTAAGAAAAAAAATTTTAGATGGATGCACGCCACATCTCGCCTATAGGATTACTCTTCAGTTGACAGGCGGATTATCAATTAAAATATAAAAATATATTTATATTATTCAAACACAAACTAGTTTGCAAACTTCAAACTCAAATTTAAACCAATCAAATTTAACTAAAAAGTTTGCTTCAAATCAAACTCCAATATTTTTTTAATCATAGTTTGAGTTTGAGTTGATTTCAAATCAAATCAAACCCAAATCTGACCTAAAGTTTGATTTGATCCAGGTTTGTAGGAACCCTACATATCGGTGACCTATCATACATATATCATATAGTTTGGATATATCGGGTACCCGATGTGTATATGTAATAAAAATAATTTTTAAATCTACATATATTATAATTCTAAATCATTGTTTACAATGCATATATTCTATATATTCAAAAAAATTTATTCTTTATGATATAAAAAATTAATTTTTACTTAAAAATTTTTTTAATTTGAAATATATCGGGTACTCGATAAATATAGTATTAACTAGCGATAGATAACGGATTGCATCTACAGCACATATATGCAATAGTGGGAATAAAAGTAAATTTCCGGTTATTCTCATAGTAAGGCCGGAATTTTTATTCCCACCATTTTGCATATATACGCAGGAAACAATAAATAAATAAATAAAGCAAACACGTTTTTTTTATTAACTTTTTTTTAAATTTTTTTTTATTTTTTTAATGTTTAAATTTCTATTATCGTTTTTTTTATTTTAGTTAGTTGTGGTACTCATAATTATTTTTTTAATGGTTTTGTCGTTTACTTTGGTAATTGATTTTTTTCGTTTGTGCTTTTTTAGGTAATTTTGGATTACACAAATTTCAACCGATTGTAAAATTTATTCTCTAGCTAGCGATAGCAATAGCGATATCAATATCGCAATCGATAAAAACATTGATAAGATGCGCTAGCGCTAGCGCTCAAATTTTTTCGCTATCAAACAACAGGCTATTATATAGCTGACAAAATGAATGGTGACTAAAAAAGGATTATCGCCTCAAATTAGTTAGCATACTGCGTAATTACTTTACATCCAAAACATCAATAAACAATACTCCATGCAAATAGTGCTTTATCTAATTTTTTCATTATTCTAAAAGCACTTTAAATACGTTTTGACTTTATTAGTAAATCCCTTTACTATTTATTATTTCTTACTCTTAAATTTATCTGACTTATTCCTATATATATAATTACTCCATTCATACAAAAAAGCAATAATTAAATTTAAATAACGATCTACATAGACATTGCTTAATCAATCGACTCTCTTTGGCTATACTCAAAGTAGATATTAATGATATTAGGATATTTCTTATTATGGTTAGGCCTCAGTCACTAAACGTAAAAAAAAAACAGGAATGATGATATTTTGGTAATATTTATTGAATTTAAAAAATAAATGTCACTACAGAAGTCGTCATCCCTTAATATAATACTTGAAGGTTGGTTATTAGCGAACAGAAAGAAAAAAAACTATGGTTAAAAAGGTATGAAACAATTACTATCTGAATTCGAATATTTCATATGTTATATTCTATTTATCATATTGAGGATTATAATTTACCACTGTAGCTTTACACTTTCAATTAATAAGACTACTGAAGAACTTTCAGTTTCATTTATCAACTTAGGCAGTGCTGCTTTAAAACTATTCTATAGCTATTTTAGTTCTCTCTGAATTCATGGTATGTTAAATATATAGTAGAATTGAACCAACTATTACTTATTTATTTTTTTATACTAGATTTTCTTGCATACTTGGCTGTGCAAATTGTAATTAATATAGCACATCTAAAACATGGTGTTAGGCAATTCATTCACAAAATATTATTCATCGAGACATACACAGTGGTGGCAAAAAGTGCGCATATTGCAAATTTATGACTTTTAGTATCAACAAGTATAAGTTCGAAAATAGGACATGATAGAGTTTATAGAATATTACCCCGGAATAATCAACTGTATAGTTAGACATGTGATAGAGATATTAAATACGAGATAGACTTTTCTTACTAGATCAGATAACATTCGAAAAATTCATCAGCAAATTTATAATAGCGTAATCTTACGTAAGATCTTACAAACCGTAATATAAGCAAAATATTACGTAATATATTGCGAAATATTTCGAAATATCAAATTTTCGAAATATTACGAAAGTAATTTCGAAATATTTCGAAATATATTACGTAATATTGCGAACCCTTTCAAAATATTTTAGGACTAGAAAACCAAGCTGGATCAGTAGATCTGTAACCTGAATTGCGCATTAGACTGATTTTTCAAAATAGTT
>QKWP01000894.1:52744-113079 GCA_003550325.1 Gigaspora rosea | reverse complement strand
TTTTTTTATTATACGATTCTTTTTTTTTAATAATTTTAATTTTATTTATTTAACTTGTTTAATCTTTTTTTTATTTAATTTTTTTATTTTTTCAAACGTTTTTTTAATTTTTTTGATTTTTTTATTTAATTTTTCTTTATTTTTTTTTATTTTACGTTTAAATTCTTTTTATTTTAAATTTTTTTTTTATTTTAAAATTTTTTTTTATTTTAATTTTTAATTGTTTTATTTAATTGATTTTTTTATTTACAATTATTATTTTTTTAACACCTTTTTTTATTCATATTTTTAACTTTTTTTTGATTTTACAGACGGCAGATTTTAATTATTTTTATTTTAACAATTTTTTTAAATTATTTATTTACATCTAGATCTGGATTAGATCTTTATGTGATACGTATTCTTTTAATTTAAGTATTTTTTATTTTCGTCTTTTTACTTTTGTTTAATTTTTTTTTATTATTAATAATAATAAATTTTTTTTTCGTCTTTTTTATTTTCTGTTTATTATTAATATTTATTATTATTATTATTATTACTACTTTATAATTTAACTAATTTATTTTTTATTTTTTCTTTTTTCCTGTTACACTTTTCAGGAAATAACTTTGTCGTTGGCGTCGTCCATTTGGAGCAACCTTTCTTTGTCGTTGGTACCATCTATTTTGGAGCAACTTCTTTCGCTAGTTGTTCATTATGTCGTCCGTTTGTGCATCTTCTTTGGTAGCGTCCATTTTGGTGCTTCGTCGTTGGTGTCGACCATTTTGGTGTATTATTCGTCGCTGGGCATTGGTGTTTTTTCTTTTTCATTATATTTTGTTGACGCGTTTAGTTCTAAAAACGACTCTTTAGTTTTTCTTTTTTTTAGGTTCTTTGAGTGATTTCGTAATTGCTTCAGCTGATTTCAATGTTGCTTCGAGTACATTTTAGAGATTTCGCTTTGGGTGCCTGTTAGTTTTTTTGGACGTTTCTTGTATGACTACGTAGCAATTTGTCGCTGATTTCGATATTGCTTCGAGTATGTTTCAGGGTTTCTTGTCATAGATTTCATTTTGGGCGCCTGTCAGTTTTCTTGAGTCTGTGTGAGTTCGTGGTTGTCTCTTCTTGGATCTCTGTGCATGTTCGTAGTTGTCTCTTCTTGGGTCTTTGTGCGAGTTCGTGGTTGTCTCTTCTTGGGTCTCTGTGCGAGTTCGTGGTTATCTTTTTTTGGGTTTATGTGCAAGTTTGTGGTTGTCTCTTCTTGGGTCTCTGTACAAGTTCATGGTTGTCTCTTCTTGGGTCTCTGTTTGTGCGAGTTCGTGGTTGTCTCAAGTGTCTTGTTGCCAATTTCAATGTTGCTTGGTGCATTTTTGGATGTCTTGTAGATTTTACCTTGGGTACCTTGTTAGCTTTCTTAATTAATATATGTAGTTGCTGATACTGTAAATAGCAAATTGGCAATTTGCTAGCATATATGTTGATTGTAGACGGTGTAAATATAAGTAGTAAAACATTTGGCAAGCTCTAGCCATACGAATGTGATAGATAACTATCTTGCTAAGTCTGCTGGCTTATATTTTTTATATGTCTTTATCTTCCGGCTCACCATGAGATCATTGATTTTAAATTCTTTTATATATTTTATTTTTAATTAATATATATGTAGTTGCTAATATTGTAAATAGCAAATTGGCATTTGCTAGCATATATATTTATTAAAATGATTACTTTTAGGGTTAGGGTTAGGGCATATTAGTTTGCATTGGATTTTTTTAGTATAAATTATGTGATTAAGGTTCGTTGGATTCTTGTTAATTTTGTATTAATTGTATAATTGTATTAGTTAAAAGCAAATGCTTAAAATGTTCATTATTTATATTATATAAATAAAAAATTTTAAATAACTTAATTAGTATATTTTTAATAAATTAAAATTAAAATAAAATAGTAATATTACCATTATAATATTATAACAGAGCGATATATACCTGATATTTATATGGCATATATACTATATGTGTACTATATGTGTCCGACATCCTATATGAAACTACACATATCGGGTATTCTATAATATATACCGGGTACATGATGCATTACAGAATTTATATATGCGATATATATATGGCATGTGTACGGCATGTGTACTATATGTGTACTAGATGTGTCAGACATGTGTCCGATATGCGACATGAATTAGGCACATATCGGGTATATATATAAATATATCTTACACATATCGGTGACATATTGTCTACATATACTATACATATCGGGTACCCGATATTATACTGATGTGTACAATTTTGACCAATGTAGAGTAGTCAAGACTCATCCAGATTTGGATAGTTAAAATATTGTTTGTAGTTGTACTGTATTTGTTCCGCATTAAGGACCAAATACTAATTTTATGAAGGGCTTGGCCTATTGGTGGCCAGTTGTTAGAGTCAGAGTGTAATTGGTCAGGAAGGCTACAAAGGCAGCTGAATATATAGGATCTGTGCTGGTGTAACTTTTTGTAAGATGGATATTGTTGTTGTATTTGATGCGTTTGAATTTAGAAGGGATGTTGTTTGTTCTTTTCCATTGGGCAAAGGAGGTACAGTATGGCTTCCATATCTGTTTGTATGTCTTTTCTGATAGTTTTAGAAGAATTTTAATAATGACTTGGGATGCTTGTTTATAAGATAAATCAAAGGGCTGTATTTCTTCAATTAAGGGTCTTGGAATAAGGCCTTTGAGCGTAGAGTTTAGCGAGTATGAGTGTAAGAGAGATGAGTTAGGATTGAATACTGGATGAGTAAGAATCAATTGTACTAGTTTGTCTAATTGGATAGTTGAGAGTTCTAAGCTATTAGTAACCTCTTGTATAACAGAGTGGGTGATTTCATTAAGAAGAGAGAGGTTTTGGTAACTGAGCCAGTATAGGGGCGAATCCAGAAGATTGCAATGGAAGCAGTTGGATAACGTGAATTTATTGTATCAAAGTGTGAGTATGTTGGGAGGTTATTGAGAAGATGTTTAATTTTGAATGATTTATGATAGTTAAGTTTAGGATTAGTAAAGTGGTTGGAGCTTTTTTGGTTGTTGTTAAAGTATATCCAGGTGGCATTCAAGTCTATGTAGTGAGAGAAGTGTAACTATTCTGTGCAGCATTTTTGTGATAACCACATTGCAATTATGTGTGCTTTACAGATATTTCTAATAAAGCATCTTGTTGAGCCTTCGACCGAGTGTTTCTCCTGCAAGAAAAGATATGGGTTGTGTAAGTTTGTATGGTTGAAGAGTAACTTGTGTTGAAGTATATAGTTTCTAGCTAAGCGATCTGCTAGATTGTTAAAGCTGTTGTCTGTGTGTGCGTAAACTTTGTGAAGTTAGGCTAGATGTTGAATGCCTGTATAGCATTAAGAAGAATATGCCAGACTGGCCAAGAGTTAAACTTGAAATATTTGGAGAAATGTTTAGAGGTGGTTAGAAGCTTGTTGTATTTAGAGATTAAGGATTGAGAGTTTGTAAAAATATCAACTGTGGAGTTGTGTAGCACAGTAGATATGGCTGAGAGGATAGCCATGAGCTCAGCATTGTACAATAAGAGCCCAGCTATGTGCTTGTGCTACAAACTAGTAGGTGATTTGTTCATTGTGGATTTGTGCCTAGCTGATGCCATAGAGCATTGATCGGTGCCAATTTCCACAACAGAACTATTTGTGTAGAAAGTGAAGTACTAAATAGCAGAATTGTTATATGCAATTCTGAGAAGATTTTGTGAGGCCTCATTGTCATGGAAGAGGGTTGGTACTAGTGAGTCAGTAATGTGTATCGTAGGTAGTGGTGGGTAGCAAGAAGGTGCTTGATTGCTACTGAATAGATAAGGTCGATTTAGTTAGCATTGAATTTGAGTTGTTTGTTAGCAGTTTTCCTGCCCAAAAATTGAGTAGAAAGAATTGCTGAGACTTCTAGGTGCAGCAACTTGTAATGTGGTTTGAGTTAAGATGACAACCAGTACAGGGGAAGCACTGGACTGGGTGAGAGGGTAATGGTTGAAGTAAGACAAATCTATATCATATTGCTAATGTGTGATAGAAACTATATTGGTTTGTTTAAAGGGTTTTTTATTTGTCCAATTATAATATTATTGTCTTTGTATATTAGTAGCCATGGTTTACGGGATTTTGGTATTGAATTTGTTTGATAGGCAAATGGGTTGAACCCATTGGGTCTAAACTTTGAGAAAATAGTACGTTGAAGTTTGTGAGATAGAATTGTATTTTCTAGGTGTGAAAAGCAAGTAGTTTTTTCCCTATAGGAAGGTATAGGAGTCTAGCCAAAATATGTTGCCATTCAAGCAGAATGTTGTTGTCTGCCAAACTCAATTGTTCTAGATAGAGAATGTGGTTGTGTCATAGCAGTTGCTTGAAGGTTTTGTATTTTGGGTATTTGGAGAGGATGCTTTCAAGTAGTGTGCAACTATTGTTGATTGTTTGGGGCCATAGGATACCAGGATTAGCTAGAACTGTAATGCCCAAGTAGTTGAAAAGCTAGATAATTTTGAAATTGGTTGTGTGTCTGTTGGGGCTGTCAATAATTGGCTGCAGGTGTTAAAAAATACTGGTTGTGGACTATAAGTTGTTTTGCAGTTGTTGGAGTCTAATACGAGTTGAAGTACCAAGTGTTGAAGGGTTGTTTAAACGTTGCAGGAAGTTGCTGATGTGATATTGTAGCTGGATGTCCCATATATTTCAGATATTGTATAAGTTATGGTTTAGTATAGTACTATTAAAAGTAGAACGTGGGAGATGGGACTTGTGTTTTGCAATTGTCAAGTACTTGCTCAAGATTTTGTTGCAGAATTATGAGGTTGTGTAGACAATATTTGGTAGTTGGAATGATGACTGTGTTAATGATTTATGCGATTTGTTTGTCAATTATACTCTTTGTACTGGCAATACTGGCTATGGCTAGGCTTATAGCTTCTTCTTGGATTAGTTTGATTTGAGCAGTTTGCTTGTTGTTAAGTGTGAACCAGCACCCAAGAAATTTGAATAGCTAGTCCTTAGAAATTGAACTGATGTGGGGGTTTAGAAATGATATAGAAGAAGAGGTGTGTTTTGTAATCAAAGTGGATTTAGTGGATTAACTTGGATGTCTGTCATTTGATAGAAAGAGGCTGCCATTTCAGTTATTTTTTCTAGCTCCTCTTTGGATTGGGAAATCTACAGGGTATCATCTATGTAAGCTAGAATTGATACTGATGTATGAAGGTGGTTAGTAGATGGATGGAAAAGATTAGTATACCATGATATTGAAAGTGTATATTCTGAGAAATGTGTTGAGATATAAATAGTTAGGGGCAAATATATTCTCCAGAAGAGTAGTGTGATTGTCTCTTCTTAGTCGATGCCGTTTCTAACTGAGTATGAGTTGGTATGGCTGAGGTTAGTAATTACTAAGTTTGTACGGTTAGAAAGAAAGTTAGAAAGGATATTGATTAATGTTTTGGGCATCTGAATTCTGTATAGTGATTTATAAAAAAGGTCAAAGTTAACTGAGTCATAAGCTTTACTCATGTCCTGGGATAAAAGCTAAAGTTGGTTTGAATTGCAAGACGCGTCTTTAATGATATTGTTGAGAATATGAATTGGTATGGCTGTTGAGTTGCCTAGTAGGGCCACATAATTAAAAGGTGAGAGAATTTCATATTTAGATAGAATATTGTTTAAGCGATTAGTGAGCAGTTTTGTGTAGAGTTTTTTAATATGCTCGATGAGGCTTATGAGCCTGATATTGGTAAGGTTGCCATCGAAGATAGGTTTTTTTGAAATTGGAAAGATATAGCTTTCTTTCCATTGTTTTGGTATGGTCTGAGTAGAGAGGCAACAGATGAAGAGAGAGGTTGTTGCTTGTATAAAGTCTGGCCCTGCATGTTTGAACATTTTATAGCTAATTCCTGAGGGTCCACAGGTCTTATTGTTTGGTAGCTGACTCAGTGTTGAAGTTACTTCTTCTTGGCTAAAGCTTGCCAGAGCATCTGCATACCATATAGAGTCAATATTGGGTTTTGGTTTGTATTCATCTTGCCATATAGATTCAAATAGGCTTTGGTTGACTTGGCGGGACTGTCCAGTTGTCAAAGTGTTGCTGAATATGGTCTTTAATAGCAGTTGGTCAGTAATTACCTTCTGCTCAATTAAATTTTTTATATATTGCTTAGCAATCAAAAAAATATATATATATTATATGAGTGTATATATTACTTATTTGTAAAAAAAAAATTATGAATTTTTGATTTAATATTTTTTAAAAAAATTCAAAAATATTTAATTTTTAAAAATAAAAAATTACTTTTTTAATATATTTAAAGCTCACCAATCAAATTTATGTATTTTTTGTGCTACTATGCAAGTAGCTTAGTGTAACTATTAAGAAAAAATATACAAAATTTCAACTAAAGTTATGTAAAAAAAAAAGTTATACCAAAAAATAAAACATCAATTTAACTTAGTTTACTATATAAAAATTACTAGTTTATATAGTAAATTTAATACCTATTTTAGGTTAATATATTAAAATATCTATAAATTTGTAAATATTAAATATTTTAATTATGTATAAACATAAAAAATATTCCAATTATAAATTTTACTAACTTGTTATATATATATATTTTAGGTTAAAAATATAATATTTTTCATATTTACTAGTTTTTAGTTTATAAATTATACTAATTTAAAATTATTAAAATTTATAAAAATTTTATTTTATATATAAAATATCAGTAATTATAAATCAAACCAGTGGTGTTAAACACCAGTATGCAGTGTAATATGAAGATCAATATTAAAAAAATAAACAAACAAAAGCTAAAGTTGATATATGTTAAGTAGAGCAATAGTTAGGGATAGGGTGAGGCATAGTATATAGTAAAATTTCGCAAGGGGTTTTTTTTTTAAAAAAAAGGTGGTTTATAAATAAAATTTTGAGTTAAAAGGTATTTTTTAAAAAAAAAGCAAAACAACAAAAATTTTATATTACACCTGATCTTTACATTACACTGCATTTAAAAAATTTAATTGGTGAAAATTATTATAGTATTGAGCACTAGTGTGTGATTTAGTAAACCCGTAAAATATTATTAAAAACATTTTTGTCTTAGAAATTATATATAGTTTGCATCATAAAAAAAAATTAAAATTTATAAAGATATAATTTAAGTATATTGTTATAAATCTATAAATTGGCAAAGAAAAATATTTAATTAAAATACAATTAATTTATTTTTTTAGCTTAATCTTATAATATATATGTTGTACCTGGATTTGGAATTTGTCCCAATTTGGAATCTGGCCTAATCCTACCTCTAACACTAGCCCTAACCCTAACTCTAAAGTCACCTAAAGTCCTAATTCTGCTACAAAATTCTTATCTGGGGCAGCCCGATTCCGAATCGAGCACCAGGGTACAGCATATATATCCCCAAAACTATAGTTTAAAATAATAATTATTAGATTAAATATTAACTATAAATTTTTAAATTATTATAAAATATGTTATGTATTAGTAGTGATAAGACTACCTATATAAGCAAATATTATAAATTTAAAAAGCTTATTGTAAAAATATTAAAATTCTTTATACTTACAAATTTAATTTCATTGTTATAGCAAAAGATATTATATTGATCATCAGTCCGTTCAGTTAGTATTGTGCTCTGGACCAAAAGTCTGCTTTACTGGACTTATAAACTGGACTACTAGACTTATAAGTCCAGTTCCAGTTTAATTTTACTGGACTTATAAGCAAGCCCAACACTGCGTTTAGTGTTACAGTTGAGTGGTAGAGCTTCGGGTATTCAATCCAGTTTAGCTTCGTCATAAACAAAAATAGGGTCAATTTATATATTATAGAGGAAAAATCATATTATGAGTTATGCAATTACAGGATTTTGCGATACTATGAACATAAATGTATAGTTTTACTCAAAGGAAGAAGTTCATCTGATTGGATAAGTTTTGTAGATCTACTGTAATCTCCTGAGATAATTAACCGATCAAATTACATAATTTTAAAATCTGTCGCTTTAATATTATATACTAGAAAACGAACAACAACTTCATATAAAAAACTTACAAAATAATAAATATACACAAAATACTGTATCACATATATCTAGAGAATAGAAAATATGCATAAAGTAGGTAAATACAATGTTTATTATTAATAAACTCGAGCTTTTCAAACAATACCAGAACATAAACTAAATTTACAGTTAAACAACTCCAACACATTGCAAAACTAACCATAAAACTTGGATCTCTTTGCTGTTAAATGCCTGCACTTATTTAAACTAAACAGTTAGTAATAAAAGTTTATTTAAATCTAATATAATAAATGGCTTAAGCAAAAAAATATTTTCAATTAACTTACTCTACAATATAACTTTGTACGGTCCAATAGGCGATAGTATATTTTGTCTTCTAAGTAAAGTTTACAAGAAGTAAGATCTTTTAAATTCTTTTGTATAGTAAGGGAGCTGATAGAAATCAGGTAATTTTTTGGTATATGGGTGGGTTAGCCAATGTATCAGGTGCAACTCTGGCCAGAATTATCAAATTCCAGCCAAAATTTTAAAAAATTTTTTAATTAAGGGTAGAGTGTTAATATTTTCATTTTCATATAAATAGATTGTAGATCAACTTTGTATAACCATATCATATGATTTACATATAAACATCATATGATTCGACCAATGAGGATTATCAAATTCTTGTATAACCCAGAAAAAACATATAGTGATCTCAGAAAATTAAATTCTATATGAAGTTTATTTTTTTAAAGAGATGCATTTCTTACAACTTCACTATTATAAACAAGCTACTTTAAACTATATATTATATAAATATGGTAAAGATTGACTTAGATAATAAAAAGGTTTATTAGAAGCATATTTTTATTTACTACAAGAGTTTATGGGGGCGCCGGTAGCGCCCCTTTAGAGATTTCTTAAAATGATAGAAGGCACCTCAAAAAAAGACTGCGCTGGGTATTATCATAGTGATTCATTAGTTGCTGGAAAAAAAAAATTCTACAAAACATACAA
The DNA here is from genome assembly GCA_003550325.1 of Gigaspora rosea. Lineage (NCBI taxonomy): Eukaryota > Fungi > Glomeromycota > Glomeromycetes > Diversisporales > Gigasporaceae > Gigaspora > Gigaspora rosea. The sequence continues at coordinate 104,003 of QKWP01000894.1, read as the reverse complement.
TTAGTCTACGTAGTGTGTCGGTTAAAGTTGTTAGCTTGCATTAAAATTATCATAAGTTCTAGAAATCACTATTCAAGTAACATACGGCATGTGAATAAGGTCGAGTTTGTTTGTATTTGGATTAAATAAGTGATTTTATCGTGAATTACTAAGATGAGTTAGCTGTAACGAAGTTATCATAATTTCTATCATGAATTGTTATAAAATATATTTGTTATATGAACTTACTTGATGTATAAGGCCACGCAAAGTTAATTTTTTGTTTTGTATAACACGCTGACTTAATTTTTCAAAAAAAAATTTTTTTTTAAATTCCAATTGTGCCAATTATTACGTTTTTGCAATTTAATTTTTTCTCTGGCATCGCCCGATGGTGACAATTTTCTGGAATTACTCTATAGATTCAAAAAAAAAATCCAAATTGAAAAATTTACTTTGTATGCCCTTATATGTGAATATGAGCTTATTAATTTACAAAAAAATCTAACCCACCGACTGGATTTTAGAAACATCATGTTTTTTATTATTAATTATTTTTTTTTTTTTTTTTATTTTTTTATTTTTTGTTGTTAGTTTGCATTGAAATTATTGGATTATTATCACATGTTAACAAAAAATTTTCTATAAAACTTACTATTATATTGGTAACAAAATTGTATCTGTAGCAGAATTATCATAAATTACTATAAAAAATTATTACAAACCTCTTTAATACTCAATGCATAGTTAAGATTGAATTTCATTAATATTATTGTGATTTCTACCATGAATTACCTTAAAAATTCTCTTACAGAATTTGCTTACTATCCTAATAATCATAGTAAGTAGTTAAGGTTAAACTTGTTTGCATTAAAATCACTAAAGTTTTTTATTATGTATTATTGTAAAAAATTCTGTTACAAACCTTAATATTCTAGTAAAAAATTCTTGCCGCTATTCTAATAATCAGTTAGGGTTGAATTAGTTCGCAATGAGATTATTATAGTTTCTATAATAAGTTTACCATTATAAACCTTACTATTCTGGCAATACATGTGATGTAACTTATTATCGCATGTTACCAATGTTACATATCCCAGCTTGTCTAATATTATCAAAGGTACAAAGTTCACATTATGAACGAAAGTCGATTTTTTAAAAAACAAATTGATGATAACTGGAGTAAGTAATCAGCCTTTAATTTGTATCCAGTTCAAATCAATTAGATATCAAATTTCTCATGACATGTGATCTGAACTATTTATACCATCTCATTTTCACACGTGCAAAATGATTGGTAAAAATGTACAGTAATTATTAAAATGCATATTTATAGAGTCGTGTAAAATAACATCATACATGCATATAATGATTAGTCTGATGAAAATTAAATATCTCATTTTTTAGATATTTCTAATTTATTTGAAATAAATGCATATAAAATAAAATAACAACCAAATTTCTTTACTATTAAAATGTGTATTAATAGAGTTGTGTGAAAATAACTATCATGCATGCATATATGATTTAATCTGATATAATTAAAAATCTCATTTTTTTAAAAGGCAGAGTTTATTTGAAATGAATACGCATAAAATAAAGTATAATAACAGGTAATATTAATTTTTTCCCAAGCAACATCATTGTTAAAATGCATACTTATGAACAAAAATTACAATTCTAGAACCAATATGAAAATGACGTTTTGATGATATTCAATAACAGATGATCGAAGGATCCAGATTCAAACAGGTATGCACGTGCGATACGCATGTTATGATATTACAACAATTTGATTTTTTAATACTGTAATAAATAAAAAAGTTTCAGCCAATCAAATAGTTTGGTACGGACAGGACAGACGTGACAGCGGGGTAATTTTATTATATTTTGATATAAAAATTCAATCTATCATGTAGTTCATATGAAAAATGATCTACATACACCCTACCCTTAAAATTATAAATTTATATATATATTTAATATTAAATAACTTTTGATCTACTGGACCAATTTAGATGATTTAACTACCAAATTGATCATCTCAAAGAGAGGATTCTAACAGGTCTAAAGTTATTAAATTTTAATTACTAGATCGAAATATCAATATAGATTTGTATTACTATAAATATTATATAATATTTTAATATTATCCCTTAAACCATTTAGTGGTCAAATATGCCACTAAAATTTTTTTTCAGATTTATGCAATTGCACCTGATTTTTTAAGCAATAGTACCCACTTTTCTAAGTTCAAATTAAAGTATGCTATTTTGCAGATCAACTTGTGATTTCACATCATGTGTTAGTTGTTATATGACATTGTACATACTTTTAGAAATACTGCAAATCAATCAATTGCTATAAATTAATAAAATAAAAAAAATTAAGGGTAGAGTGTAATGACGTCATTTCTATTATGAAACTTATTGTTATAATCATCGGTAACACAAAATCTCTAATACTAATATGTATCGAATATTCTAGATATTTTATTTACTATCAAAAAACCGGTTTTAACTTGTTTTAGCACCCGCAAAAATGTCTAACACCCGTAACTATTACTAACTTCTTGTCATATTTTTTAAAAAATTAAATATAAAATGTTAAATTCTTTGCTTTGAAATGAAAATTCGGACATTGAAAATACCGTAAATATAGTTTTTTTTATGTAAACAAAAATGTATTTTATTTAACTATAGTAGCAAGTTTTTTTAAGCTGTGCTACATAATATGGCAATTTTACTATTATTGAAAATAATCCACATATACTTTACCCTTAAAAATAATCAAATACAACAATGACAAAGGTGAGTTCATCGTGTTCATACCTATCTGAAAATATTGAGGAATTTCTGATAGTGAGGATGAAGAGTACGTGCCACATGTGACATTCTGACAATGATTTTTAAACTATTCATAATCAGATGAAGAGAAGAAAAACGAAGTCGTTTGAAGCAGTAGTAAGAAGGACCATAAACAATCAAAAAATGTATCTAAATTGCTACCACTACCTTCAGATTTTGAACTATTAGTTCATTCAAAAAATTTGCACCTGGCCTTTTGTAATTTGCTACCAAATTATGAAGCAGGTTTCTCAAAACTAATTAACCTTTTTTTTCTTTTCTTCACGAACATTTTACTAGATAAAATTGTCCTTAATATGAATTTGTATATATTAAATAAAGAAGCTGGCCTTGCTGGAAGACAATGAAAAAATATAGACCATAAAGAGCTTATTATCTGGATCGCACTGGTCATTTATCAGGGGATTTTTGGGCTTTCTTTATTTAATCAATATTGGAACAAGGAGCTGAAGCTCACCATTCACAAAATCTCTAAACAGATGTCGCTAAAACAGTTTGAATAAATCAAGAGGTATCTTCATATCTCTTCACCTATAGTAACTGTTAATTATTACTTCAAAAATTAGAACTACTGCTTTCTCACATCCGAGATCTCAAAGAAACTTTACACAACAGCATCTGACATTTTGGTTGATGAGATGATGATAAGGTTTTCTAGTACACAATATTCAAATTAAGAACAAACCAATACCAGAAGGATTCAAGGTGTTATCGCTTTATGAATTTGGATATACTTTTACTTTTGCTGACATCATGCATTTCTTTGAGCGATATAGAAAAAGTGAAAAGACTTAATCAAATTGGTTGCCTGGTTCACTATCTCATTATGCAACTTTCATATCATCAATATTTATTTAATATTTACATAGATAACTATTTTCCAATATTCCTCTTTTTCAGAGCTTTCAGCAAGTTGTCATCAGTGCTTGTGGCACTTTAGAAAAACAGTATCTGGGTTTCCCAAAGAATTGAAGATGGATAAGAACCTTCAACTTGACTAGAATGTATGCTCCGGTATTATAGTGAATAGTGCCTAGGCATTGTTTTGGCAGAACAACGGTCCAGTCACAATGTTATCAACCGTCCATGGTCTTGTTGGCAAATAATGAGAGGTAGAATGTAAGAGACGACGGCTGAGAGAAACAAGTATGAATGCAACCAAAGAGCTAAAAATTCTCAAAATAATTGATGATTACAATCAACACATGAATAGTGTAGATATTGCTGATCAACTACAGTTGTATTACTGTACGCAACAAATGCTGCAGAGAAACTGGCTTTTTTTGGCTGTTGGATACCACTATCATTAATGCATATTATATCACCCAGACCCTAGATAGCACTCAGGAGCAAAAGAACTTTTGTCTCGAACTGGTGTGGAATCTAATAAATGTTGCAAAAAAAGTAGAGAAGATTCAGCTTAAAAGTGAGTTAATAAAAAAAGGATGAAAATGAATGAAGAAATAGGAAAAGAAACCAAACGGAAAAAGTAACAAAGCACTTCGAACATCCAAACTGCCAGTTTTTAGGTTGTAACTATCTAGTTGAGTAGAGAAATAGGCTATAAACATGTCAATGGTATACGTGGCTCGCAAGTAAAGAAAATCTGGATCTAGACCATAAGACCCACATTAAAGCAATCTTTAGTGTATCACTTGTGATATACCGCTTTGTTGTAATAACGTTCAAAATTGTTTTTTAGAATTCCATAAAAATGACAAAGGGTATTAAAAAATCTGCAGGAATAGAAAATATTTTTGCAATGAATAATCCCGCAGATTGTTATCACAATGGAATCAGAATTGAAAAAGATTAATATAAAACATTCATTAATTTTTAAAAATTTTTTGAAATTATTATGTTAGTGAATATTTTATGTATCAAAATGAAATCGAATCATAATTTTAAATTCTTAGTTTCGTAATTAAAAGCATTTTATCATTTTTGCTATCTAAATTTTTAATTTATATCCATAATTTTATTGCTTTATTTTAGTTAATTTGGTCGACCTAATTAGGGTTTAAAATTGGCTTGCATATACATGCAGTGCAAGTAAATATTTTAATGTGCAAGAAAAAATTTGAAAAAATGGGTTTGTGCATGTAAATTTTTTAAATTTTATAATAAACTTACTTTTGTTACACAAAATTGTTAATTTGTACAAGTAAAATTTTTTTTGAATTTTAAACACTGGACCTAATTATTTTGATCACATAAAATTTTATTATGTATAAGTCCCCGTATTTCATATCATTATATTTTGTCCATGTCTGTAATATTTGTACCTGAATTCTCAGAGTGGCCCAGAAGCTTTGACCCAATAAAATACTCTTCGACATAAATGCAATATTTTCTGTATAATTTAGATTTGCGGTCTTCGCATGTGTTATATGGGCACTTTGCAATAAAAAGGGCTAAAACTACACCAAAAATGAAAAATGAGTTTTTATTAAATTCGGGTATATTTCGACGTGGTAAACATTTTTCTATTATAAATGAAGATCGATTTGCATAATAAAAAGTCAAGATAATGTAGAAGAAAAATTGCACGAGGCTTCCTAACATCATGAGAATATCTGTTAGTCACATGTTATTTTTAACCAATCAAAATCGTGAAATTTTGATTAATCCGGATCAGTCCAAAAATCAAAACAACCGATTAAACTCAATTATCTCGAAATTAGATATATTCGAGTATTCACCTTTTCTATTGCTAAGCACCCATATGTCATGTGTAGTAATGTAACGATTGTAATATCATGTGATCTGTGTTCCCAGGAGTTATTTTAGTTGCTTTGGTTAGTCTTTAATAAAAAATTAACCCTAGGTTATTTTTTTCTCAATTATTTTAGCGGGCAAATTTGCTCGCTAAACCCGGACAGTTTAAGGGATATAATATTATATAAATCTAGATTGATCTTATAACCTAGTAATTGGAATTTTAGTAGTTTTGGACTTGTTAAAATTCTTTCTTTGGGAGGATCATATTGGTAGTTAAATCATCTAAAATGGTTTGGTAGATCAAAAGTTACATAATATCAAAGTTTTTTATTAATTAATAAATAATTTTTTTGCGCAATTTAATTGGTTAATAAGGTGTTAGGTGTGGGTTGGTAGGGTAGCCCCTTAAGAAATAGAAATCATCTAATTTATAACAGCTCCCTAAATATTAGCATTCATTCAAAGCTAGAAATGGCTTTTGTAGTAATTTTTATTAGTGAAACATTCAGTTCTAAAAAAGTACTATATAACATATGAATAAGTTACTCAGACAATTGATTTATATCAGCCAATCAGATGAACTTCTTCGTTTGATAGTTTTACTAGCATCTAAATCGAAGGCAAAATCTTAAAGCTAATTGGTATACATTTTTTCTTATAATTATTACCTGTTTTATATAATATAAAATTTCTAATTTTTGAGGTAGGTTAAAGTGAAGTAAAATTTAGTTAGGAGGTTTATATATTTATATATCAAGAATGCGGCAGTTTATGCAGCATGTGGGTTATATATTAACCTCCAACCCAACAATTTTATGTATAAAACTTATCATAAATTGGTCATAAGATAATTATATAATGCAAAAATTTGTTCTTCTTTAGTAAATGATTGGTTTACATATGCTACTATGCGCCATATATAAGCTAATTATTTATTTTGATGAAATGATAATCTGATATCATTTGTAATACTTCATTATTATGATCAATAGCTTGCTATTTGAAGTAAAATCAATTTTAAATTTTAGCCAACTTTTATTAAAAAATAATTTCATAATACTAGTACAATCACATGAAATGTGAGAGAGATAGTCTGTTCAACTTTTTTTATGCACTATGTTAATTTTTGAGAAAGTCTTTTTGGTTGGAATAATGATTTTTATTTATTCACAATTACAATATACCAGTACGATCACATGAAATATGTGAGTAGTGTTGCATTAGTCTGGCCAGTCTGGTCTGGTCCCTAAGAAGACCATTATCATAGTGTTTACAGTCCCAGTTCAGTCTGGTCCTTTAGTCTTTAATGATTATGTCAATCTTAATGCATAAGATTTTATTGGCCAAAAATGACGTAATTATTTACTGTCAGATGTAAACAAACATTATATAATCTATGTTACACCTGATCAAAAAATTTGATTGGGTGATACTAATATTACAGTTATGTTTACAAGGACCGGTCCCAGGACTGGTCTTTTAATAGTCCCATAGTCCTTATCAGTACTGATTTGGGACCAGTCCTGGACTGGTCTTTTTTAGGACTAATGCATCCCTATGTGTGAGGGATGGTTTAATTAATGTTTTTGAATGTGGCCTATGCTAGGGTTCTGAAGTTTGATCCGGGTTTGATTTGAGTTTGATCAAACCCCAAATCAAACCAAACTCAAACTATAAATTTTATAAAGTTTGAGATCAAACCCAAATTAAAATAAAAAATAATCAAATTCAAACCAAACCCAAATACTAAACTTTGTTTGATTTGAGTTTGATTTGAAGTTTGCAAACTAGTTTGAGTTTGAATAACATAAATATATTTTTATATTTTAAACATAATAATCTACCTAACTGGAGAGTGATTATAGGCGAAATGTGGCATGCTTCCATTTAAAACTTTTTCTTACTAAGTTAATGGTACTTGTCAACTAATTGAAAGTTGTAGAGCTTGTCAAAACGCATCTAACGGTGGTTAGATCATCCAAATTGGTACAGTGGATGGCAAGATATCGTCGAATAACTATTGGCCGACTATATAAAAATCCGTATAAAAATCACTATAGGCGAAATGTAGCGTGCTTCCATCTAAAACTTTTTTTTTACTAAGTTAACGATACATGCCCACTGATTAAAAGTTGTAGAGCTCATCGAGACGTATCTAAGGGTGGTTAGAGCATCCAAATCGACCCAGTGGATGGCGAGATATCGTTGCAAAACGATTGGTCGACTATATAAAATCTCAGAGATTTTATAAAGTCGCCCAATCGTTTTTGATGATATCTCGCCATCCAGCCGCCCAATTTAGATGATCTAACCACCGTTAGATGCGTCTCAACGAGCTCTACAACTTTCAATTAATGAACATGTATCGTTAACTTAGTAAGAAAAAAGTTTCATATGGAAGCACACCACATTTCGCCTATATTAATTTTTATATGTAATCTCCATCATGGATTTTTATATAGTCGGCCAATCGTTTTCGATGATATCTTGCCATCCATTGGGCTGATTTGGATAATCTAACCACCGCTAGATGCGTCTCGACGAGTTCTACAATTTCAATTAATGGACATGTATCGTTAACTTAGTAAGAAAAAATGTAAATAGAAGCATACCACATTTCGCCTATAGGATCACTCTTCAGTTTACAGGCAGATTATCAATTAAAATATAAAATTTATTTATATTATTCAAACTCAAACTAGTTTTCAAACTTCAAACTCAAATTCAAACCAAACACAAATTTAACTAAAAAGTTTGCTTCAAATCAAACTCAAATATTTTTTTTAATCATAGTTTGGGTTTGAGTTTGTTGTCAAATCAAATCAAACCCAAATCTGACCTAAAGTTTGATTTGATCCAGGTTTGTAGGAACCCTAGTCTACGCTGATTTTTGCAGAATCCTTTTTTAGTAAAAGTAGTGGTTTTCATTTATTCATTTTTGAAAGGAGTTAATATTTTTACATATACTATAACTTCATAAATCAATTATGCAATATGTTGCAAATATGCTATTATTGATTATAAAATTTGAAATTGTGGCATCTCAATTTATAGTTTGTTTGTTAAATGTTTTAATTGGTTACCTGTGCATTACAACATTTTAGATTATTCAAATTTATAATAATAGTTACTTTGATATTCTAGAAATCTGTAACATTTTTGTACCTTAGCATACTTTGATATCGAATCTGTAATTAATAAAGAATGAATCTGTTTTCTTGGTGTTAATAGTCACCTAATTGAGCAAGAATAAATAAAGCATGTGATAATTGAAGCACTCAAACCAATAGTCTGTCTTTGATTAATTTATTTTTATTTGTGCTAAATGAGCCAGTATCTTTTTTATAATGTAATACATATAAAAAGTTTGGGTAAATTTAACAAATAATTGACAAACATTAACATATATTTTGAACTTAATGCGCATGATTGTGCTGGTCCAGTACTGTATTACATGCTGCACAGTTATCCTAATTATAATAATACTTTTACTATGCCATTACATCATACATGCATACGACTGTATATAAACAAAAATTATAAGAAACAATACCCTTCTGAATGAGAGTTTATCTATATAATTTTGAGACTTTCTTAAAATGAATTAATAAAAAAAAATCATTATTCCTACCAAACTAGAATTTCATATGATCATACTTATTTTATAATAGTCTCAAGTCAGCATCAACTGCAATAATTAAAATAAAAATATATTAATTTTTAAAAATGATCTGTAGTATTATACTTAATACATTCTTGGTTTTAGCATAAATTTGTTATGCAGCTATTCAAATAGGTAACAAATTTATGCAATGTAAAGTTTAATGAGAGGTAGGAGTCAATTTAAAAATTTGAGGTTTCAAGGGTTTCTTTATTATTGTTTTATATATATATATTACATACAATGAATTACACTTTGGTATTAATGCAACTAAATTGCAATTGACTATAAGCAATAACTGTCCCTTTTCTTATATCAAAACCCTATTTATTTATATAATTTTAGCTCATATGAAATTTTACTTCTTTGGCTCATAATTCAAATTACTCACTTGGAAATCAAATCTTTTGTTTGGAATTTGATCTTCCAATTGGAAATTCAATCTTCTGATTAAAGATTTGATTTTCTGTTAGAAGACTTGATTTCCAGTCTGGAGATCCGATTGTCTACACAAGCTATACTAACCATTTTCCAAACATAATATAAAATGACAACATAATACTAACCAAATAAAAAAAACAAAGAAAAAATAAAAATTAAAAATTTTTGCACACCATATCACCTCTTGCTTAAAAAAATGAGCTCTGTCAAATTACCCAATGAACCCCTACCTTTGTATCTGTGCTTCGACTAATAGTTTGTCAGAAAAGTCTTTATTATATATTTTCTCAAGTATAGTGATATTAATATGTTTACTATGTATTAATATTCTACTCCTTTAGCAACAAATATCTGATGCTCCCTTTTTGAAATTTTTCAGATTGCTTTTCTTTTTCTAGGAGGAAAGTATGTATTAAACTTTTTTCTGTTAGTATTATTCCAATCTTTTTTGTCTAATAGTGTTTCCAATTTACTAGAATTTGGGAGTTTAGTTTCCTTTGGGTATTTAGAATAATCCAGTTTTTCATTCCAATTTTCTCCTGGACCTTTAGCAGAAAGAACTAGGTTGTCTAATTCTCACTGGTTTAAATCCTGGAAATAGGTAGATGAATTTTTTTAGCAGGAGTTCTTTTTTCTAGCAAAACAATTTGTTCTAACACTTTTTGTTCTGGCATGTGGAGAATAATGCAGTTTCAATCCAAAATTACTACTTTGTCTAATTTTAAAGTAGCAGCTAACCTTTGGATATAGGTCCTAATATCCTCTAATCACTAATCTATTTTTTGATTTTTCTTAAAAATTGTAGTACATATTTGATGAGTGATTTTCTTATTTTATATAAAAATTTTTTTTACTTATCATACTTATTAATAGAAGTTTCAGTAGAAAATAGTGCAGTGCTTCTCTTTATAACAAATTTTAGCATATTACTATGCATGCTCTGCACTACTACCTTTCTTTTATAGAATATATTATAGAACACATCATATATTCAATAGGGACATACTATTTTGAATCTGGTTTCTCTCCTTTTCTTGTATCAAGATTGGCTTGGTACTACTATACTTTATCTTCTATTATAAAGCTTCGCAGTCGATATTAGGCATCATATTCCAATGTCAGTTTCTCTTGGAACTGTTTAATATTTCCTATTGCCTTAGATTGTCTATAAGGATTAGTATTCTATTGAGAATTATTGTTGTATTGTTCCTTCATCTACTTCTTTAGTAGGGTATATAGTAATATCCAATTTGATAGATAGTTGTGCTTTCTTTCCATATATTAGGTAAAACAGCTCGTATTTCATCATATTATGATACATAGTGCAATATGTAAATAGCACTAGTTAGACAAATTTGTTACAGCCTTCTGTATACTGAATAGTGCATTTTGATAATATTTTATGCAAGGTTTGATTGAACCTCTCAATTTGGCTATTTGTTTACAGGTGATATGCTGATAATTTAGTGTACTAAATTTTTAGCTGCTGACACAACTCCTTAATTAATTTATTCTTAAAATGAGTACTCTGGTCTTTTACAACTTTTTTCAAACACCTATATCTACAAATAATCTTATTGATAAGAAAGGAAGCTACTAATTTAGCATTACAGTTAGACAAGTTATAAACCTCTAACTATTTAGTTATAACTTAGTTACCACAAGTAGGTATTTGGTATCCTTTTTTGTCCTAGAAAGTGATGTTTATGAAGTTGATTTCTATTTTATCAAATAATTGCACTAGTTTGATAGAGTATAGTAGTTTATGTGTAGTCAGCATTTTCTTTTGCTGACAAATTTTGCACCCCTTTAAAAAATTATTAATGTCAGAAACTATCTAAGACCAGTGCAAATCTTTTAAGAAGTAGCTTTTTCTCCAAGATGTCCTCTGATGGCACTTTTGTATATAGTATCTAAGACAATTCAGACTTTTTTGTTGTACTACCCTTAACAGGTTTGATAGCTCATATTTATTTAACCTATATAAAATTTTTTCTCGAGCTATATAGTGTCAATCTTGTACGGTGCGGGACACCTAAAGGCAACCCTAAATTTGAATATTTTCAAAATGTTATCGAACGTTATACAGATGTGTTACAAAAAAAAGGGGCCGCTATTTTGTAGCCAAACCTGTTTGCTACAAAATAGCAGCTCGTTTTTAAAAATACAATTACCCGTTATCAAGATAAATCTGGTTAAAAAAGGTGTATTTTCATATGACCGACGGAAAATGGGACAGATAACGTGACTGAAATTATCCAATCAAATTGTATTTTACATTTGATTGTCTAATAATTGGTTATGTGCTTTATTAAAATTAATTAAATTGATGCACACTATCGATACTATGCAGCAGAACACTTTTATGATTATGCCTTAACAATAAGAGAAGAGTGAGCAATATGAAAAGGCGAGACGAAACAAAAGGTGAGATGAAACGAAAGGCGAGACGAAATGAAAGGCAAGACGAAACGAAAAGGAGAGACGAAACTAGACAATTTGGAGATTATTTGAATTTAAAAAAAAAAAAAATAAAACAAAATAAAATAAAAAAACCGCTTTAAAAAAAACGGACCATGGTTAAGAGAAAAATATGTACAAAGCTTCGTGAATATAATAATGTAAGAAAGAAAGTGGCCAAAGAAAGATCGGAGACGGTGGATACATTAAAAGAGAAGGATAATTTTGAACAGAATTTGGAGAAATACAGTAGTTTTAGTCAGGAGAAATGCAGTAGTCAGGAGGCATGCAGTAATCAGGAAGAATTTAGTGATCAGGAGTATGAAGGTGTAGATGAAGAAGAAAGAACACGAATACGTTTACTTGCAGTACCTCTCATATGGAAAAAAAGATCTAAAATAAGGACAGTAAGGGGGTTTTCCAAATCAACCTATTATTGCAAATTTGGTGCCTCAGGTACACTTACCAATGCAGCCAAAGGAACTTCCAAAATTACCTGTTTTTTTGAACCTTCGACATCAACATCGACATCACCAATATATTCGACTGCGTTCCTGGAACATTCAATTTTGGACTATAATAAGAATGAAAGTGATGATAATGATAGTGGTGGAGGTGACGATATTAGTGAGGATGCACGTTTTGAGCTTGGTGATGTAATTGCACAGTTTCAGAATGAGCTTTTAAAAAATGAAAGAACTTTCACTGCTCTAGAATATAACGAACGACAGGTTGTTTATGAATATTTTATACAGCTATATGATGGTTATGGGAAAGTGGAAGCAAGTGAAGCCACAGCGAGCATAGATTATATCAACCCGAACCCATATAAATGTAAAAGAGTCCGTTTTCTTGGCAATTTTTATTTGCGTAATGAATCATTTCCGCTATCCTATCATGGCTGGCATCAAAAATGTAAACGGTTAGTTGATGATGAAGATGTGGCACTAAAATGTATACAGTGGTTACGAGAAGAATCCGGGGTAAATGGCATTAGTCCATCTTAATTTAGACAATACGTCAATTCTGTTATTTTACCCGAGCATACGGGAGGGATAAAAAAGTCAATTAGTCTAAGAACGGCTAAAAGATGGTTAAATGTTTTAGGTTGTCAGTTTAAAAAATACCGAAAGGGTATGTACTTTGATGGACATGAACAAAGAGACGTTGTTGAATATCGGAAGAGATTTTTAGAAGAGATGAATATTTTAGAATGACGGATGGCAACTTATGAGGGAATAAACATGGAACGGGTTCCACCTGTACTTAAAGTAGGTGAGCGAGAGTTGATCCTTGTCACTCACGATGAGTGTATCTTTTATTCATACGATGGAAAAAGAGGAATTTGGGTATATGATGGGATGATGCCATTACGTAAGAAAGGGAATGGAAAATCGATTATGGTAAGTGAATTTGTTTCGGAGGCATGTGGTAGATTACAACTAAATGAAGAAGAAAGGGAAAATCATCGTGATATTCCTGCAGAAGCACGCTGTTATCTTACGCCCGGTAAAAATGATGAAAATTACTGGACGATTGAACATTTATTAAAACAAATCAAAGAAAAGGCCATCCCAATTTTTGAAGCAAAGTTCCCTGGTGCAACGGCTGTCTTCGCCTTTGATAACAGTACGAATCATGCGGCATTTGCAGATGATGCCCTTATAGCACAAAGAATGAACAAAGGACCCGGAGGAAAGCAAAGTATAATGCGGCCAACAACTTTTATTGATGCTAATGGTCGACAGAGGAAGCAAACAATGGTATTTGAAGAGAATTACTTTGATCCCGATTTGAGAGGAAAGCCAAAAGGAATAAAAAAGGTGTTAGAAGAAAGAGGACTTTTTAAAGAGGGATTAAATTTGGATTGCTTGGCGTGTAAAAAAAAGAATGATTCAGGTAGAACGGATTGTTGCTTGAGGAAGATTATGGCCTCTCAACCAGATTTTGTTGCCCAAAAGTCCGCCGTTGTGGAATTAATCGAAGATGCCGGCCATATCTGCATTTTTTATCCAAAGTTCCACTGTGAACTTAATTTTATCGAAATGTATTGGGGGGCGGCTAAGAGATATGCAAGAGATTACTGCGATTACACATGGACCAGCTTGCAAGAAACTGTTCCACGAGCACTTGATTCAGTAGACATCGTTACGATTAGAAGGTTTGCTCGCAAATCGTGGAGATATATGGAGTTGTATCGTGAGGGATTGACAGGAAAATTGGCGGAATATGCATGTAAAAAATTTAAATCGCACAGAAGAGTTCCTCAAAACGAATTGGCTTCATTTATTCAAGAAAATAGAGAAATGGGCCCTGTTTAATAAATAAATAAAAATTTAATGGCGATTAGATAAATAAATAAAATTTAATTGCAATTAAATAAATGAAGTAAATTTAATGCGCGATTAAAAAAAAAATCAATTAAATAAATAAATCGATCGTGATAAAATGATGCGTAATTAATAATAAATCGATCGTGATAATAAATTGATGCATAATTAAATAAATAAATTTGATGCGTGATTAAAAAATATTTTAAATTAAATAAAATAAATTATTAAAATAACTAATGTTTGTGTGTAATTAAATAAAATAAATTAAAATAAATAGTGTGTAATTTATGTTGTGTGTAATTTTAAAATTAATTATTTTAAAAAAATCTGAAAATTTTAAATAATCGATGACGTGTCACGTTATTAACGTCTGCTCGGGTTCGGCAAAAATACGTTTTTTGGGCGATTTGAGATTTTTTTAAAAATTAAGCCAAAATGGGACAAGTCACGTGACTTCCGTCTTTAGGTGTCCCGCACTATAACTTAAATTTCTGGATTTGGTCTTTATTATATTCTGGGAGTATACTCGAGTTGGTAAGATATTTTACTAAAAGTTGGTGGATTTCTTCTTCTATTGTTAAAAAATTTTCTTTCTTTTTTTTTTTAAAAAAAATATACCAGGACACTAGAACCTGAACTGGATTCTGTTTCTTGAATTTAAGAATATAAGTATTATGGTATTTTTATTTTTTTTTTAGCTTTCTAAACATTTAAATTTTTTTTATTTTGATATTTGATTCTAGATAATCCATCTACGTGAGAAAGTTGCTTACTCAGATGATACTTAATTACAAAATTATATCCTTAGAGGTTCATTATCAAGCTTGTCATACAATCTGTTAGATTTGGCATGTTATTTTTTTTTATGTCAAAGTTCCCGCTCTGGGTAGATGTGTTTATTTAATCAAGCCTGTAGATCAAGGGCGCCTCTTTGGGCATCTGTAACTCTAGTCGAACTAACGATTGAAATGTATCAAACATTCGTAATGAAGAAGTCTTGGACGACTGAAGAATTACTGGAGTTCCGCGCCCTACAAATGAAAAACTTAGTTCATGAATTGAAGGAAGTACAAGTTAATAGAGATGAATTAAAAGAAAGATGGAAGTACTTCTATGATCGATGAAATATTTTCCAGAAAGAGAAAATTAATGTGAATGATTTGGTTTTGGTCTATGACTCTACGTTGGAAACTTCTTTGTTCCGAAAATTGGATTATCGATAGCTCGGTCCCTACAAGGTTCGAAAGATTGGGAATCATGGACAATTATATCTCTCGAAAGTTGATGGAACTGAATTAAGAGACCCACTTACCAGGAATCGAATAAAGAAATTGCTTGAGAAAAGCAATAGTACTCATAGTTTTGAAGAGGAGCGAGAAGATAGTAACCTTGAGGATGAAGTTCATAGGGGATCTAGCTCATGTCACAGAGAAATGGGTATACGATACACTTGGTCCGGGGCATAAATTTAGAGATCTAAAATGATATATAACTGCATTAGTACTACTAGTAATTAGAAAAACAATGAACAATAAAATAAGTAATATATTCATTATGCATCTATTGAAGGGAATTGATTGATCAGAAGTATGTGCATGTGATGCACATAATCTATCAGGTGCAGATCAGGTAAAATTGCATAAGCATGCGTCAATTATGAGGTAATTATATATAAGGTCTAATGATGCACAAAGTAAAATGTAATTAAATAATAATACGATCGAGTGATCGATCGAGTGATGTAATTATAGTTAAAAATAACAATAGCATAAAAAAGAGAGTGAAATAATAAAAATGGTTTTTAGCTTCTCTTTCTCGCGAAATACTTAGTAATAAACCATTAAATAACTTTGCAAAATATCATATAAAACTTACCTATTTCATATTGTAATTAAATATATCCCTATTGGGAATCATTAGTACTACTAGTAATTAGAAAAACAATGAACAATAAAATAAGTAATATATTCATTATGCATCTATTGAAGGGAATCGTTTGATCAGAAGTATGTGCACGTGATGCACGTGATCTATCAGGTGCAGATCAGGTAAAATTGCATAAGCATGCATCAATTATGCGGTAATTATATGTAAGGTCTAATGATGCACAAAGTAAAATGTAATTAAATAATAATACGATCGAGTGATCGATCGAGTGATGTAATTATAGTTAAAAATAACAATAGCATAAAAAAGAGAGTGAAATAATAAAAATGGTTTTTAGCTTCTCTTTCTCGCGAAATACTTAGTAATAAACCATTAAATAACTTTGCAAAATATCATATAAAACTTACCTATTTCATATTGTAATTAAATATATCCCTATTGGGAATCATTAGTACTACTAGTAATTAGAAAAACAATGAACAATAAAATAAGTAATATATTCATTATGCATCTATTGAAGGGAATCGTTTGATCAGAAGTATGTGCACGTGATGCACGTGATCTATCAGGTGCAGATCAGGTAAAATTGCATAAGCATGCATCAATTATGCGGTAATTATATGTAAGGTCTAATGATGCACAAAGTAAAATGTAATTAAATAATAGTTATGATCGAGTAATCGATCGAGTGATGTAATTATAGTTAAAAATAACAATAGCATAAAAAAGAGAGTGAAATAATAAAAATGGTTTTTAGCTTCTCTTTCTCTCGAAATACTTAGTAATAAACCATTAAATAACTTTGCAAAATATCATATAAAACTTACCTATTTTATATTGTAATTAAATATATCCCTATTGGGAATTTTTTCGTGCTTTTCATCTGGGTTAGGTTATTTCGAAGTGCAAGTTACGAATTAATGTGTTACACTATTAAGTTAAAAGCTAATAATTTCATGATCTTCACACCGTATAATCAGCGTTATTGATACTATAATAGTTTTTTTTTTTTTTAATCTTTGGCAGTCTCGCCAACAAGTATTTATTAGAATTCTTAAGATATAATGTACTTTTACAACAGTAATGAGAATACAACTAGCCACACTTACACTTTTGGTATCTAATTTAAGTGGTCCTCCCTAAGGTTCCACACTAGCCACCATACCTGCAACCCAACTATGGGAGAATTCTATACCAACCAACCGGTTGACATAGAAATTTACCAGAACAATACATGTCCTACACAATTAATCGAATAGTTTCTTTTAGCGATCGATGCTACGGCTTTACTCATATACTCGCAGTCTGGATTTCTGTGAACTGCTAATATCACCTACTACAACCCTCGTAAGGTTTGTTTTCTGGCCTGGCACCCACCTCTTCTGGTAGCACTGTTGTAGTCATCTATCTATCTCCTTACTCGGGATTTGCCAAGGGTTTCTGTTTTTCCAGTTTTCTGGATTTTTGATGTAACAATACACCAATTTGCTCGAAAGCTTCTATTCAAGATGGTGAAACCAAGATTACAGGTATTTTTTACCCAACTGATCTTAAGCCACAGTTACCATAACACAGGCCTATTTTTCAAAACGTCGGCAGTGGGATTCAAACTTTTGACCTGCCGCTTGGGGGTGACAACCTGGCAACTTCTCTAAGTCACCACACTCTTACTATAATAGTTTTTAATTGCATACATATCAAAAAAGTAACATAGACACAGCTAGCCCAGCATATTTTGTTTTTTTTGTCTTGTGCGAAATATGAGCTTTTCGCAAAATCAGCTGTACACTCATCAAACATCAAATAATCCAAAGCTTTATTCTCATTCTAAAACCAACGTTAAGACTTTTTCAGCTAAATAATTTATATGATCATTACATACACGATTCGCACAGCCCCATTACAATAAAAAGTATAAATACAATCCGTACACCTTAAAATTTTTTTGGAGGCACATGCGCGGATATATCAGATATATCAGAGAACGCCGATTAGATAGATCAGATACTATATAAAAATGTTTTATAAAGATCCTTTCCTTTTTATCTTAAAAGGAAATGAGGCTGGTCACGAGCAAGGTACTATACTAATAATCCAACCGGCACATGTAATGATCAGAAGCAGATCACTCCAAAAAGGCAACGATCAAAGGCAGATCACTAAAAAAAGATTGAAAAGGTTTAATAAATGTGGCAGATTATAATGAAATCCAGATTAAAATGAAATTATAGTATAAAATCTCGAAAACTAAATTTTTTTGGGGTGCATTTTTTAAGGTTAGGGGATTAGGTTTAGGGTTAGTTTTAAAATTAATTATAATAAACAAGTATTAGTGGGTTTTAGAAGGCTAGCAGGTTAAGGAGAAAATGTAGATTTCATTTTAAATTATGATCTGTGACAATAAATGTAATACAGTCTGGGGATATACCGAATTAGGAAATCGCATTCTAGAATGATCTACGGTCAGTTCTTGAATTTGATTGGTCTTCACGTGCCTTATACTACTGTACCACCGTTAAAGTCATACATTAAAAAAAATTTTTAATTAACCGTTAACGGACCTTCGAATATATAGATTGAGATGTCTAGTTTAAGTAATCAACAGTAATCAATTCTAAACAGCTCTCATCAAAAAAGTAAATGAGAGTCGAAGTTTGGGTTTTTTTCAAAGCGTAGAAGTCCGATCTTTCTAACATGGGTTTATATTTTAAATGTTTTTTATAGTGGCAACTTCCCAGAGACAGGCAGCAGAAAAACTCGAATGTATTTTTGCGAATTTAGTCAATAACTATGGTGATATTGGTTTGAAATCTTGTAATCCAGACTCACGAAGCTGACGACATGCTGATGGTCCAAAGCCAGTTAGGCGACTTGCTCTTTTTCATCCCTATATACCAGAACTTGCAAATCTTTCTTTAGCTTCACATTCTCTTTGTTCAAGGCATTATATGCAAATCGTTATTAATAATCATTTTTACGAGCTTCTTAGTGGTTCATACCCAGATCAAGAAAGCGATGAAGACCAAGAAGAAAGTCAAGAAAATAAAAGGGCCCGGCTTGATACTAATTAAGACTATCCAACTGCCGGTTATGCCAATCTAACGTTTGAACTTGACAAGACTAAGGAATTTTTAGAGCTTGCTCAGCTGGAAAATGAGCAAAAATCCCAATTAATTGTAGAGCTCCAAGCTAGAATTGAGCGAATGCAGCAGTATTTAGAAAATCAAAAAAAGGAAGTGGAAGGATTGAAAAAGTTGTTACAAAGTGCCTATGATAATATGAATATGAGCCGAAATTTATATGAAGAGCAATGTAAAAATAACGAAGTTCTTATTGAGCAATGGGATTCAAGGTTTTCTAATCAACAGAAACGAATCGATTCAGTTATTGAAATAGCGAAAGCCGAACGCGGGGTGTTTCTTGATGATATTAGTAAGTTATTACTCTGAGTTTTCGATCATTGCATATTGTATCTCTAATATTTATACATATCCTCTAGATTCATTAATTCAGAACAGCAATAGGTTTACTTTAGAGTGTCTAATGATGTATAACTCACGTGAATGGCTTAGTAGACAAAATCAAGTAGTGGTTAAGTTTGTTGAAACTTTAGTTCAGAACAATCAAGCCACTGAAACTCCAAGTCAGGAAAAGCTTTTTAAAACCGTTGTTGCAGTTGATTCAATGTACGGGGCTCGACATGGGAAATATGTGTCTGAAATCCAACTCGCTATCTCAGCTATCAAATATTCAGTCGCGCGATCAAAGATGGTCATTAACATTGATAACCACATCACAAGTTCTGGAAGTTATTATAGGTTCCAAAAATGGCTTGAGGAACTTTCAAAGCAAGAAGAATCATTGCCTGAAGGCCTTTTATTTCTCGCGTTTGATAATGAACAAAAAGGGCAAAAAAATTATCTTGATCGGGGATTTAACACGGTTATTTACCATATTGTTACCAGTTTTATTGCTTTTAATATGGCATCACAAAATAAATTTCAACATACTAACTCACCTTGGGCATGTAATTATCTTAACAGGTCTCAATATGAAGAAATTTTTGACATCAGTCCACAAATGCAAAAAATCATTGACGAAGAGTTATATACCTATTTGACCGAAATTCTTACATTATTATCTGAAGAAAAGTCTTCTATTAACATTATCGATTCTCTTGCAGCATCTACATCGACCAATGCTACTAAGACCAAATTTTGTTCTAGCTGCAGACTTCAAAATATTGAGAATCGAAAAAAAAATTGTCCAAATTGCGGAACACAACTGCCAACATTGGCCGAAATTCAAAAAGAAAAGGCGGTTGAAATCGAAAATAATATAAATGAAAAATTAGCTAATCCTCTTATTTTTAAACCATATAGAATTGACGACGAGCAAGATACTACGTGCACACCTATCAGTCTTACCCAACGAATTAGTGATCAAAGAGTTAATACCCCCGAAATCTATATTCCTGATCCGATTAACCTTAATCCTAATTCAGTCGCAAATGTTGAGCAAGTTCTTTCGCATATAGAGAAAATATCAGGTATTAGAGATGGAATTCGTAAATGGATAGTAGTAGTGTGTGACGGTGTCCCATACCGCTATGCTACCAAGTTGAAGGAAAAGTATCCTTGGTTGGTTCTAATACCTGGGCAATTACACGAAGAGATGAATATGCTTCATGCGTATATAGAACTGAACTGGTAAATTAATTAAATTATGTTGGTTATAATTGGAGTGTGTCTTTTGTCATTTTTTTTTATTTTTTTTTTAGATTTTATTTTTTTAGATTTTACTTTTTTATTTATTACAATGTTAATTAGGGAAATAGATCTAAGGCGATTCGCGATGTGCCAAGGTTATCGAAACGAAAATCAACTCGCATATTTTAAAAAATGTGCTGATCATCATAAGTCTTGGGATTCTATTTGTGTTATATACCGTCAAGCAATGGCTATGGAACTTTTGTGGCCATATGTAAAAAATCATCCAAACCTATCAGTTGAGGGATATCTTACTTGGGTTAAAGAACAGCAAGATCCACTTTACCACATAAAATATGAACAGGTCAATAGTCTTCTTATTCTTTTATGATAATTAATTGTCACTTACCATAATAATAGACGTTCGTATACCTTCAAGCAATTGTCAATTATAGGAAGGCTATAAGAATCAATGATCCGTCATTGAAAAGGGCTGCAAAAAGAGCATTTTCTCCTATTTGGTCTGCGAGACGTCATCCCATTTATCAACTAATAGAAGTTGCTGATGAAGTTCAATTAATGCAACTTCGTCCTGAAGTACGTGATGCCGTGGAGAGAAATTGTGTTGTTTCTCGGTCTGGGATTTACGAACAACATCAGGGGTTAGATGCAATTATAGAGGAAATAAATAAAGCTTTAAAAGCTTTAATACCTCCTATTCCACAAGATCGTCATTGGAAGATTGCGGCGCGTAACTGTAAAAAATTTTTCAAGGTAAAATTAACTTTAATTGGTTAATTAATTGAAAATTCACAAATTTAAATCTGATAATCCATTTAGCTTAGGAACAACTTATTTAATGTAATCGGATATAGCGATTGTCAATCGTCAGGGCCAAGAACACGGCCAGTTTCAACCGTGGAATGTCAAAGATTTCGCGCTCTTCTGCGAAGTCTTGAATTCGTAAACCCAGTGAACTCAAGAGATATTTGTCGAAGTTTAGGCGAAGAATATGAATTGGATGAGAATTTAAAAGATTTTACACGTTTGGCAAAAATGGCTCGACAAAAGTTTATTATTGAAACATTTATTAATAAAAATAATTCATTTCAATTTAGGCCAATACCGATTACAAAAAAAGAAGCTAATGCTCAGAAAAATGAAGAAAATATGAAGAAAGAAGATATTTTGATTAAGATAGAAACTCTTCTTGAACAGCTTGGTGAAAGGGCCCCAAAAAAGTACTCTAGAATAAAATCGAAAAGCCAAAAAGAATTGTTAAAAATACTACAAGAAGTCAAATGCTTATTCGATGCGGATCAAGATTGTCCAGAAAATTTGGAAACAGATCAGCAGGAATAATTATCTTGATTTCTATATATAGTGCCGCTTAAAAAAGGGAGTGTATAATGACTTCCAAAACACGGGTTATGCAGGTACGCTGATGGAAAAAATTTTACATTATTTTCTGCTTGAAATCATGTGACAAATTCTTAATAATTTTAATATAAAAATTTGCGAAAGTAATATAAAATTCTTTCTGTAAGTGTATACGTCATACCTGCCAGATAAGAAATTATTGGTATTTTTATATAAGGCCGTGCAAAATTAATTAATTGGTTTTCATAACCCGGCTGGGTCAAATTTCGACATATTTTTTACTGTAATAACTGGGTAGGTTTTTAAAAAAAAAATTTCTAAAAATTTTATAAAATTTTATATATGAAATTTTTTAAAAAAAAAAAAAGCCGGCCGGCCGGGTCTGTTCAAAAGTTTCATGTTATGAAAACCAAAATATTAAATTTGTGGCCTAATGAGAAATTAAATCATTTTAATCAATTTTATATCATATGGCTAAGTATTTTTCTTGTTTAATTGGAGTTTATTATTAATAGTATTTTGTCTTCATTATCTGGATTATTTTAGGATTATGCAAGTTCCGGGTACTGTATTATTTAAAATATGCTTAGCATAGTTATATTAATCTATCATTCATAACTTCTTGAGCTCTTAGCAAACTGAAAAATAAGGTATTACTTTTAGTATTACGTAAATGTATGATTTATACCACGAAGCCGTAATCTAATCATATGATGATTTTTGTCTTAGATCCCGATTATCATTAGTAGTTTATTTATTTATTTATTTATTATTATCATTATCATAGTCGTTGTTAATATGTATTTATTTCTTTATTCATTTCTTATAGTTAGGAGTATTAATCTACCACGTTCAAAGTGCTGGTTAGCAAGAAAGAATACGAAAGGTTTGCTGGTTCGTATTACTAAATTTTTGAAGATTCTTTTATTTTGCGATTGTGCGTTTGATGGGGTTTTTTATTTTTCAATTAACGGCAGTAATGGGAAGAAATCTGGGTCTACGAATCACTTTTGACTTGGGGCTTCGCTTTGAACTTGAAGTTTCATTTTAAAGTAGTTCTTCAATCATGCCCGATCATTATAAAATTAGCCACACGACATCTTCAAGTGCAGAGTGTCTGGACCAGTAACATTAGCAGGGTTGGAAGAGTATTGAATAGTACGTTATTGTCATTGTTATTTTTTGTTATGTTCTCGAACTATGATGTAGTTTTTAATTATGGTTTATTTCATAAGATGATGTGGTCAAAGTCAGAAAGGACAAATATAAGCATTCAAATATTATTAAAAATTTGCAGAGATGGACCATTCAAGTAGAAAATTCGGTTGTGATCTTTGCTATAAAAATGGAATTGGAATTGTTAAAAATAAGGATGAGGCGTAGAGATAGGTAATGCTAATTGAATAAATTATATTGGTATATAATCAGAGTTGGTCAAATCACTGGTCAACCATTGACTGGTCCATGCCAACACTTATTAAAATGTAAAATTTAAATATTCAAATAACTTAACTGTTAATCCAATTATAGAATTTGTCTCTATTCTCGTCCGCACAAATTCAGTATATGTAACAATTTTAGTAAGTATATCTGTAAAATTATCAATCTTGATAGAGTTAAAAGAAGCTAAGACATTCATTTATTCAATTCAGCTGAGACATACTAACGGAGCATTTAATGTTGATTATTGCTATCATAATGGAATTGGTGTTTAAAAGGATGGATAGAATGCTTAATTGCCCGGGTATTATTTAGTTCACAAGTATGGCTTTTGAATAAGGCACCCGGATAATGTGTACAGCATAATTTTATCATAATTATACAATAAATATTCTTTTTTTGTAATGATTTTATTTTTTATTTTTTTTTTATTTTTTTATTTAATGAAAGCAGTTTAAATTGAAATAAACTACATGTATATCGATATTAATAATGCTTTATTAAAATATTACCATTTTGGTTGCAACACCCGACAGTATAAGAGTTGAAAAGTGTATCGCAAAGTGCTAATTGGTGTATACAAAGCTTGAGCGCACATTTTTTATCAATTTTGCTGGTCTTCAAAGTTTTACAACAACTGGATATTCTCCAAACGCGAAGATATTTTTCCTTAATATGTATAGTATCCGGATATCAAGTTTTACAGTAATTCTCAACTATCCCGGATACAACTCATAAGGGGATCTTCTAGTCAGCATTTTACAATACTTTTATAGGCTATTTATATAAAAAATTTAAAAAAAAAATTATTGCGACGATTACTATAAATGCAGTTAATTTTATTGGTCATTTAGCTAGCACGTGGAATAATCTGGAAAAAAATCTAGAACAATCTGACAGATGATCGTTACTAAATAAGGAGCGATCTACAATAACCAAATATGGTATATTCCCAGACTGTAATATATGTCATAAATGGTATGTAAGATATCTAGAATATAAACTATGAATATAACATCTTTCAGATATGTCAGATCTAACATTTTTGCCTGTAGCAATCTCCTAGCCAATCAGATTGCTAATCTAATGATAAATATAATTATAAATGTTTGACAACTCCTATCTTGGCAACCAGAGGTCGTACAGGGACGTACTATAGCTTATTTGAACTGTCTCGGTGGGCTGAGTTGAATGCTGGTAGTTTCATTAAATTTGAATCACTAGTTCAAAATTTTGCCCATTTTTGTGATGTTGCACAAGTTAACAATAGTAAAATCTACCTATATTTAAATAAATAACATAATAAAATGCAGATTACCTATCCTAACATGATCTACAAAGTGAATTTGCAGATTTACTACTTTGCGACTTAGATTTTATTCTGTTCTCACAAAATTCATCACGAGACACACTAATTATGCTTTAAACTTAATATACTATATAAAAACAAATACTTTGCTCACTGCAATTTAGTTGCACCTCTAGTTAAATTTATATGATTGAAAACTTGTATTGGGCTTCAAACAGGAATAAACAAAGTTTATAATATAGTAATAGTATCCATGTGCATACATGATGCATGCATGCATATACTATGCATATAGTGCCTATCTCTAAATATAGTATTAGCTAAAGATGCAAGAAAAAAATTGAAAAAACTTGCTAATATATATTGGACCTTTTAAAGTTATCAAAATAATTGCATTTACTGTATACCAGTTGAAATGACCAAAAACAATAAAAATTCATCCAGTTTTTTAGGTATTATTTTTAAAAGCTTGTCAGAAGAATAAGTTTAAAATAGAGAAGTACAATTACTATTAGTAAATTCAGAAATAAATAAGTAAAATAATTTTAAATAAAAAGAAGTACATTGCCAGATCCAATACCTGGTTAAGTAGAAGAGTTACCAGATATATGATACAATATGAGAACTGCTTGCTAATTTTAATAATTGTAAAAAATTAATTAGTAATTTTGTAAAAGAGGCTTTATACTATAGTAAAAGTAAGTGTAGTAGTATTAATAATACAGATCAAAAGCTACAAAGTATAATTGGTACTCTGATATAGCATTATATATAACTTATCAAAAGTAAAAAAATCAGAAAGCATTAAATATAAGTTATTTTGTAGAAATTTTTTATAGCAACTAATAAGATTACTATGATGATATCTGGTGCAGTTTATTTGTTAATTTTTTTGTGAGCCTTTTATCATTTTAAAAAATATGATCTCTAAAGAAGTGCTAATAGTGCCATACAAAACTTGTAACATATATTTTAATTTATGAATAATATATATCAATTTTGAAGCTATAAATTGAAAATAATGTATTATATCCATACTTTATTGATCAGTTAAAAAGATTTTCCCTTAATTGATATTTAGCTCTTAATATATTTCTAGTACGTTTCAGTCTATTAATTAAGATACTTGAGAAAACTCTCCAATTATTTATTATAAAGAAATATAAAATTTTAGCATTTTTATATAAACAAATCTGATAAATAGTATGTTTATCATAATTTTTTTTTATTAGTTAACATTTTAAGATTAGATTATTTTGATAAACTAACTATTAATTTTTCTATAAACAAATCTAATCAATATAGTATATCTATCAAAATTTTTTTTATTAGTAAATATTTTAAGATTATTTGATAAACTATTTATTAATTTTAACTATAATAATAAACTCTTTTCTGATCTCTGAAAATCATAACAAAAAACAAAACATAGTAGAAGTCAGCAAATAGATAAAAACTGAGTATTATTACCATATTTACTTGAAATACTGTGCACCTGCGCATTATTTTGAGGGGATGCAAATTATTTCAAGTATGCGCATAGGTGTTATTTTGGGGTGAAGGTCTAATTTCTAAAAAATTGTCCATTATATGTGTGCAATGCATAAAAACCTGTATTTTTTAATTTTATATATACTCTTTCCGATCTAAGTCAGATTTTTTGACTAAAAAAATGCTTATTTCCATTTGTTACTTGAATTCGTTATTTTAGCAGATTATTAATTCAGTATTTGGAGTATTCGTAATATTGGAATGCACATAGGTGTTATTTTGAAACCTACATGCTATTATAAGAAACTGCAATTTTCAAAATAACACCCATATGTGTTATTTCGAGTAAATGGTATATGAACTAAAAGTTACAGACATAAACAAGAACTATAGTATCTGTACAAAATGGAGAAAAATAACAAAAAAAAGGCAAAAAGAATACTCTCAACACTAGAGATATTCAAAAAATTCTTGGCCACAATAATGTTCTACCAAGACAAAAACAAAAAAAACTATGCAGGATGTACAACTCATATCTCTATCAGATATAAAATGAAATGTGACTAAAAGAATAAGAATAATAGCCCAAATAGTACCTTTGAATAAGTGTACAAAAAAAGATACAATAGATACAAATACTATACCTAGTCCTCTACCATTTACTAAAACTAATGAGCAAGTAAAAAGTAGCAATTATAATATACCTCTAGTAGGATTATCAATGATATCAATATAGCAAATCACAACAAAACTGTGGGAATTAAACAGAAAAAGTTACAAGTCAATTCCATACGTGAGTCAAAACACAGACCACTAATCAACACAATTGATAAAATTGATAGCCCAGTGCATAGGGCATGATTAGAAATGAATATTGAGTCCAACCTATAGTCTGAGTTAGCATAGCAACTACTTCTAACTGAGCAAGTAACAAACAAATACAGAGTAATTCTGAGGCAATAAAATCAGAATCAAATAGAACTATAAAATCTGAATTTGCACCTATATTATATAGTAAAGTATATAAATGCAAACCAAACAGTAGGCCTCCACATAGGCCAGATAGGGCCAGGTAGTAGTAATATCCTAGCCCTAAATGTTTATTAACAGGCTTAATCTCCAAGCACTTATTGATACCCTACCAGCCCTTAAAGTCTGCGGGTACTCATGGGTACCCATGGACTTAATAAAAAAATAATAATAAAAAAATAAAAAAATTATTAAGCAGTTTAATATATAATCTGCTGTATACCATAAATACATATAGTATAAAATGTAAAAAAAAATTTAAAAAAGTTTTTTACTATTTTATTTGATGTTTCCACTTTATTTACTATTTTCACTTTATTTGCTATTTTTATTTTATTTGATGTTTCCACTTTATTCAACGATGGTTTTTATAAATAAGGTAGCTGCGCGATGTTGTCATGCAAAACCAGAAACAGAAGAATTAATAGATCATATTAAAAGTTTTAAAAAATGAAATATTTAACAGTTTATTAATAATAATTAATAAATTATGTACATCTTAGTTTAGTACAAAGTTGGCATATGAAAAATTAACCTTGTATAACCTTAAAGTGGCATTATTCTATTTGCAGTAAAAAATAAAAAAATAAAAATAAAAAAATTTGTCCATCCCGAATTTGAAATTCTTGTGATGCAAATCGAAAAAAATCAACTTTTGCATAGCATAGTAAAGAATATATCAAAATCAGTAACGAAACATAACATTAGTAAGCTTGTGATCCATACTGCATTTTACGTAAATATTTGTTACCACCATTACTTACGAGATATAAATTATTTATTTACATCCAATCGGTAATTACAATGCACAAATACGCCAGTTTCTTTATTTTTATGCTTGAGTAACAAAACAAACAAGTAATTAATATAATAATAACCTGGGAACTACAAATACCTTTCGTCGTAGGATTAAGCAAGTTACGTAAAATCTTGAGTCACTTGGACCTGAGTCAGGATATCACTTAATTTAGTCTGATTAATTATGCAATCAATTTAAAGTGTTAGGTTACGAAACAATGTAGGGAGGGCATCGATAAGGTATTAATTTTAAGGTTATGTAATGCAAGTACAACAATAATAGTTTTTAAGGGTCAATGAGATGTTAAAGGTAACAATTAACAAATGCAACTTCAATGAGATCAATTCGAGTATAACAATAAGAGTAATGATGTTTTATAACGTAACTTTGTCATAAAGGTTTTGAAAAATTAATTAAGCTAAAATAATTGAGAAAAATAAAAGCTCAAGAAATTCTTTACCATTAAATTAATATAAATAACCCTGCTACTACCCTGATTATTATCCTGATTATAAAATACAAAAAAATTCTTAAAAATTGATTCTTATATGGTACTGCATATATTTGTATAGTTGACCAAACACTATAATTTTTAGCATACACGGTAATCATTATTGGCATGCGTATCAATCACACTTCGATCTTATAATCTGTTCACCAAATAATTCATAAAAACATAGTTAGAAACCACGTGACAACAACAACAACCAACGTGCGAAACTAATATGATAAATTATTTTTTTTTTGAAATTTCTTTGGGCATACACCCAAAGCCGCATGTGGCGGTCTTTTATTAAGGTCATTATTTTAGGGATCCAATAGGCCCCTACATTTTTGTTACATATTTATTTTCTATATATGGTAGGGATTACTATCTAGTCTATACTAAGCCACGATCGTCCATTTTTCCTGGTGATTACTAGCGGGTCAGCCACGTCCGGTGCTCTGTACCGTCTTCAGATCGTAGGCAGCTTTAAGGAACTACTATTCCACCAGATCGCTATATTGGTTGGCCATTTGTCATCGCCCCGAGAGCCATTTCTATTCTTGGTCTGTTTAGCCTTGCTAGTGCCCTACTTTCCTAGAGTTCAGTTTCCTTATTTATAGTGGATGGTCCTTATGTTTACAACGTTTCTTGTCAGATTTTTTCCTTTTCTGGATGCTGCATGACCTCGTGGTTATGTCATGCAACTCATTACCGCTGTAGTACCATGTCCCAAAGCGGGAGAAATATTTGACACCTCAGTGTAGATCTTACTTATTTGTGGCCCCAACACGGGTTTTGTCATCTACTAGACTCGAACTGGCGACCTTGCGAATATGACCCCGGAGCGATAACCACTGTGCTATCTGACCCAGGGTCTAATACGATAAATTTTAACATTTTCAATTGACTTGATTTATATATACATATTTAATACAGCAGTAAAATTCTTTGAAAAATTAGCAAATAATTACTTTGAACTTCTTGATAACAAAAAAGATTTTAACATAGTTATTAATATCGACAAATCTTCGAACACAGAGCACATTCATCAATTTAAGATACTGATTTTTATATTTTCGTAACAAATTAGCAAAGTTCAGTATAGATAAGAATAATATTAAAACACATGATTTTAAAAATATTACTAGCCAACAATTTGGAGTTATTGTCAAGTAAGTTATTTTGTATTATAGTTTTTAAGTTTATATTAAGGTACAAGAATAAATCTAAAATATGAATTTCATGACAGATATATCTACGGAGGAATAGTCTTACTCGAAAATAATGATGATTCATTTATTTTTGAACTTATTGTTTATGAATTTCTTTTTAAAGAATTGGCAAAATACCCTGAAACTCACCTCGTTGAATCAAAAGCTCATTGGCTTACTACTATTTATCAAAAAAGTTGCCAAAATGAAAACTTTAAAGAATTACAAAAACGATGCAATGATATTGTGGTAAAGTATCCTGATAAGATTTTTGATTCAGAATAACAAAAATAATTATCATTCAGAACAGAATTTCAACCATTTTATAAAAAAGATTATTGGACAAAATTAGTAATCTGAGTCAGTTTTTAGATAACACAAAAGAAGTTTTTATTTATTTCATTCACAAAGCATACTAAAGTTATAGCACCAAATTTAAATATAATGAGATTATAATTCAAAACCGTTCATGATTACTAATTAAAATCTAAATTCATTACATCTAAAAGTATTAACGTTAACGCCCTATATCTACAAAAAACCAATAAACTGAGCATGCAACAATCGTAAGTGTTAAAACGATTATGTAAACTTGCACAATTTTATATAGCTAGCAAACAACATGAACAATGATCGCAGTACCAATAGTAAAACATTATTAATACAATTTTGAATCAAGTTCGAAAAAATCTTAAGTGACTTGATACACAATCGATAATCTAAACAGATTCCCAAAAAAACAAGTAAAAACAACTACAAAGTTAATACATAAATACACTAAATCAAGAAAGCACAATGATAAACAATCAAGTCAATGTACACATAAAAAAATTAATACTGTGAACACATACACAATATTATAAAATCCTCTAAACATCAATCCCTCTCACGATAAACAGTAACTTAAAGGTCAACACGCATGGCACAAGGAAATGACCATCCAATCAACAGTACTAATTGTAAAACACTATAAAAAGCAGGCCCTATTAATACAATTACGAATTAAGTTCAAAAAATATAAATCTGGTACCAATATAAAATAAAAAATCTTAAGTGACTAAATACACAATCGATAATCCAAACGGAATCCCAAGTAAAACAAGTAAAAACAAGCTATATTGTTAACACACAAATCAAGAAAGCATGATAATAAACAATCGATATATAAAAAATTATTACTGTAATCAATGCCAGAATCCCTTAATCAGTAACTCAAAGGCAGGAAAGTAAACTTGAAATACTTAAATAGTCCTTTTTGTATGGACAATCATGCACAAATAGCATGTACATACACAAAAAAGTCATATCAAACCAGTTTAATATAAAATGCAAATTTGGAACATCACATTCCACAATGTCATATGAAAATATAACCAATCAAAGAACCATATTTGTTCACATTATTTCACTTTTCAGATAACCATGTACTTCGTTGCACTCCGTTTCTGGTATTTTTGAAGTTATATTCTCTGCATTTATTACAATTTCAAAATTGATCAACAATATTTAATAACCAAATTAAATATACAAATAGAAATAAAATTAAAGAAAAATTAAAGAGCCAATCTATTCATATTGTGTATATAGGATTATTATAAAAAAGATTATCAATCAATATAAGTTTTAATTGGTAGATAGTCATGTGCATGTATAACGAGCTACTCTACAGGTATATGGCCAGGTAGTACTGGTATCCAAGCCCTACCTACCCATATAATAAAGGGCCTGCAATTCTTAGCCCTACCCTGCCCTAGAGCTTGTAATTTGATGTCCAAGCCCAGCCCTAGTGGTACTACTCTTAGGGTACTCGTGGGTAGCCCTGGCCCATGCTGAGGTTTACCAAACAGATCTTGATCTATATCCACTTTAGCAGAGAAATAGTGCATGGAAACCTTTCTAGCAAAAGCCAAGAAACAAGACATAGCTTTTGATACAAAAACTTGTGCCTACAAAAACATGTTAGCAGTATTCAAATTAACAGAAGAACTAGAAAAATTCCTTAGATACAAATTAATATTCAACCTGAAACATCAACCAATAGTTCTTATACATGGAAACATCCTCTTTAGATCATTTTTCAATAACAAAAAAACAGTCTCTAAACATCACGAGGAATTTGAAACATTATTCGAAATGTTATTAGAAAATATAAACGGTATCATAACATCATATTCATTAATAAGATGAACTGATAGCAGTTATATGAAAAGTTGAGAGCAAAGATCGCTTTAGATTTCATTAGCAACTTGGACTTTCTATTTTTAAAACCCAATGAGTGTACCAGATACATCTACTACTGCCAAAATTTTGTAAGAATCCTGACCAAAGTATTATTTGAAAAGCCCATACCTGCTTGTTTACAGTACATAAAAGTATCCTAGACCCACTCCTGAGTAATCCTCAACTCGTGGACCCTGAATACTTAGCATCAATTCTATTTAACATGCCCTTAGAAAATAGAGCTAATACTAGAACACTTGTAATAGCACTCCGCAAAATCTATAAATTTGAAAAACTGCCTAAGGAATACTTTGCAACCCTATTCTAACCTTGCCAAACTCAATAGAAGACCTGTATCCAGCAGTAAGAGACTTGTTTCCAATGACTGACAGGTCCACACTACTTCACTTGAGAGAGTATCGCCAAAAAACTAAGAGCCTGCTATGAAGTAGTAAGAATTCCTTCTAACTATTTCGCACTACAAAAAAAAAACTGCCATATACACCTCAACAACTTAACTCAACAGTCAGATATTTATTTCCTTGTGCACTTAAAGACAATAACGAATTAAGTAACTTGATTGGAGTGCTGAGAAAACATTACTAATTTAGATGTCTCCCGAATGATTATTTTAAACAAAGACAGACTCACAGAAGACTTGAGATAGATTATAACAAAATGATCCTATACTTTTCCAATCAAAGATGACAATATTGCCAAAGAACTTATTGAAGAAATAAAGGAAAAGTACAGATTCAATATACTACTTCCGCTACAATACATGATAGCAAATCCAACTGATAAGCCCAATCTTTCTAGTAACTATAACTTAATCGATGTAGTCCACATAACTATACCTATTACATCTCCTAGGCTACTGATCGAAATAGCTAGAAAACTCAGAGAACATTACTTCTTTCATCGCTTCTCCAAAGGGTGGATAAATATTAAGAATACCAATTAAGATAATCGTTCTATATTACCCACAGAACTTACTGAAGCACAAAATACAATAAATCAAATAAAAGCCTGTAATCACATAAACCTACTGATAAAGGAATATCAAAATATATTTATTACAATCGATCTCCTCTGAATACACTTTAAATTCCAAAGCTTTTCAACAAACTACATCAATGTACCAGACTTACTGAAACCATCTTGGGACATAGTAGATAATTATGCACCAAATTAATAATGAGTAGCCCCTAGATACACTGCAGCTATTGGATGATACAAATATTCATACAACTGATATACAAAACAATCCTAAAAAACAATCTGCACAATTTTCATCACTACTAAACATTTGCATTCATAATATACAGAGCATTAATAACAATCTTAAGTTAAGACTTTGGCTAGAATACTGCGACAAGGTAATAAGTATGATGGAAACCAAACTTACTAACATAGACACAATGAAAGTAAGACTACTCAATCCACTCTTTAAAATTTATACATCTAACTGTACCTTAGAACAGGCAAAAAACAAACATTGAGCAAGGGAACTGCAATAGCAGTAAAACACTATTTGCAGGTATATATATATCTATGATATAAGAACATGCCTAGCAACGGCGATTATAATTGATTTTTTATCTCTAGGAACAAATTAAGAATAATATCTGTTTACTTACAATCTGAAAATAACACACTGTCAATACAAACACAAGAAGGTATTGCCGTGTGGGTCAGACAGGAACACTGAAACATTTATAATGTCATAGTTCTTGGAAATTTTAATGACAACCCCAATCTAAAGTTGAGTCAAAAACAAACACCACTTTTTAAAACAATGGGTAGCAATAACTTGCTAAGTGTATTGACATATTTCGATATAAATGCTTCCATATTGACTAGAGGAAATAGTTCAAGCAAAATTGATAATATATGGATTATGTTTCAGCTTATAGCTCTTTGCACAGCACCAACATTGACTCTATCAACTGAAAGTACAAATAGCGACCATATGATATCAATATGAAATGGCATTATAACATCAAAGAATCAACACTATGGGAAATGAAAGATATAAGTTGTAGATATGATAAAATGGACAAGGAGGCATTTACTATAGCAATAAATAGAATGTTAGAAGATGAGCATGTAGATGTTAACCTGCAGATCACAGATTCTGACAGCTTGAATAAGCAATGGCACAAATTAAATGCAATAATAAAAAAAGCAGCTAGTAACAGTGACTAAGTGCCCAGATCATTTTACTCATTCACGAGAAAGGCGACCGATCTCCACCTCAGTCTAAAAAAGATGAATAAGATATACAAAGAAGTCATTCACTGTATCCACCACTTACTGCCCAGTACTATACGGATAAATGGAATGAGAGGATAAGCCTTATCAATCAATCAATCCAGGGTACTATAAGCAGCATAGAACCGGAGGACTTCTCAGCCAGCAAGTTACTACACCTACTTATACAAATTAAGTCACAAATAAAAACATCATGACAAGCAAAAAATTTAGATAATAACGAACAAAAAAGCAAGATGAACTCCTATGCTCAAAAATGCTACACAAACTTCACAGATAATATATCTCTGATGATA
Organism: Gigaspora rosea; assembly: GCA_003550325.1. NCBI lineage: Eukaryota > Fungi > Glomeromycota > Glomeromycetes > Diversisporales > Gigasporaceae > Gigaspora > Gigaspora rosea. The sequence goes on along the minus strand of QKWP01000894.1, from coordinate 69,009 downwards.
GATAGTGTGCTAAAAAGACATACTGAGCCGGTATGCCTGTACAATATTAAAAACCAAATGAAGTACTTTACAGAAACTATCACTTTTTTTTTAATGAATATAAGATAGTTTAAGATAATATTAAAGTTATTAATATTATTTTTTTTATAAATAAAAGGTTATTTTAAGATTTAATATCTAATAATAATATTATTATTATAGTTTATTAATTATAAATTATTATAAGATAATCATATGATTATTGTTTAAGATTATTTTAAGATGTTTTTAAGATTTTATTAAGATTTTTTATGATAATTATAAGATTATTTTAATTTATTTTAAGATTATTATAAGATTATTTTAAGATTATTTTAAAATTATTATAAGATAAGACTATTATACGATTATTTTAAGATTATTATGAGTATTATAAGATTATTATAAAATATAATTTTGATAATTTTATTATAATCTTTAAGATCATAATAACTTAATGAATAAAAATTAGGTAGTTTCTGTAAAGTAATCACTGAGCTGTCAGCGATAAACCAAGAAGTAAAGACCACTACAAAAGATGGTCCAGATTCAATCCACCAGATATGGCCCTTTGGCACGAATGGAAACATTCTTATACACCAAAAGAGGACATACAAGAATATAGTATAAAGATGTAATGACATCAAGCACATTAGACGAAGTACAACAAAGTATAGAGCTGGCACCCCTCAACAAAGCACCAGGTTCTCAGATGGTCACTAACGAAATGCTCAGACACTTACCACTGCCTCCCTATAAGAAAAGTGGTACGGGTGGTGGTACGGGTTGGTGTCGGGAATGCTCGAAATGGCACGGATCTTGTGGCACGTGCAGGAACGTTTTACGGAATGGCACGGTAAAAATGGCACGGACATTGCGGCACGTAATATCACGTCATATGAAATGGCACGTTCAGATGACACGTATGTGTACGTTACACACGTGCTTGCTCGTGATACGTGTTGGTTCGTTTCTTGGAGAGCGAAAGTTCAGTAAAGGATTTTTTTTTAAAAAAACAGAGCGATATCTCATGATTTCGCTAATGAAGCTTCCCTGTGTGTCTTAACAAAAAAAATTCCTTACAAAATTTTGCTTCATATATGTAAATTTATGTTTTAATAGTTAATCCACATCGTTATTACGGTAGCACGTGAATTTACGTTCATTACCCGTGCCAAATCCCGTGCCGATTCGACTAATAAACTGCTGCAAAACCCGTGCCAAATCCCGTGCCGATTCGACTAATAAACTGCTGCAAAACCTGTGCCATTTACGGTCCAATTGGCACAGGCACACGGTCCCTCACGGTCCACTAAATCCGAACCAACTCGGACCATACCCGTACAAATCCGGACCTCGACCCGTGCCAAAATGACCCGTGCCTATCCGATTCCATCCCGTGCCTATACGGTACATTTTTCTTATAGGGCCTGCACTCATAATGCTAACTAATATTTTCAATGGATGTCTTAAGCTGTTGCAAGTACCTATTATGTGGAAGCGGAGCACAATATATCCTACATCTAAGAAACTAATCTTTACAGGAGAACTACATGATACACAACCTATTACGCTCATAGAACATACGAGGAAGATTTTTACTAAAATTATAACAAACCATCTATCAAATATAATGTTTAGACACCCAATACTTAATTGTTCTAATCATGCAGCATTGCCGGCTACATCAACGCTGTATCCCATAAACATACTGGCAAATATACTGGAGGACGCTCATAGGCAAAAGAAAGAATTTTGGGCATGTCCAAAGCATATGATTCGGTGCAAATACCGATGTTACGCCTCACTCTTAAAAGCATAAAATCTCTGATAATATAGCCAACCTCATTATTGACATATTCACAGCCCGGAGCAACACAGTAATTACATCTTTTGGTAATACACAAACATACAATGTACACGACGGTATTGATCAGGGGGACAATAGCCCTCTCCTGTGGAGGATTTATTACGATCCTCTAATCGATGTAGTCAATACCAAATACCAAGGATACTCGCTAACAACAACTGTACCTGGTCATAAAAATATCAGCTCCACACGTGCTTCAGTATTAGCATTCATGGACGACATGCTTTGGTTGGCGCCAACTAGGCAACAGCTAGTAGATATCATTAATACAGCATCATCGTTCTTCAAACTAATCAATATTAAGGTTAATCCAACAATATCTTCTACCTTGGCCACAAACAATAATGATGTCAAGGATCCTCATATCGAATTCAATTCTATACGCATTGAAAACATACCGGGCAATCCACCATTCCGCTTTCTAGGATGTTGGTTTAGCAGAACAAATAGACACAATCAAACGCATAAACTAATTATAATGGAAGCGCATTCTGCGATGAACAAATTATGGCAGGCTAAGATCACCGAAAAACAAACTATATATATCGTTAATACGGTTATATTAACTAGACTCGCCTATCACATTCAGAACACATATACCTCAAACAAGGCTATCTGACTTGACCAACAAATACACAACATTGCTAAACATAAGCGGGGCTTGCGTCAACACTACCTAATGCAATGATGCATCATCATCGCATATATGGTCTCAAAACAGCACAAGATATTCAACTACAACAAACACGTATCAGATATAATTCGGTTGATGAATCACCCAAGATTCCGTCATTCTACGTTGAAAATACGACTTCAGCAGCTGCAGAATGATGCTACCACTAACACGTCAATACTGCTAGCAGAGCCCACTTTTACAACTTGAATTACAGAGTTTCATAGCAAAACTTATAATAGCGATGACAAGCGGGGATCACCTTACATAATAGTAACATACAATGGCCGGTTGCACAGATAAAAATAGGCACATCCATAAATTGTATTCTAAGAGATATACCGAAGGCATCCATCCTAAAATCAGGCCTTAACAAACATAATTTATGCTACATAGAACAATTTACAAACTATAATCACACACAATGCCTAAACTGGAAACAGACCCATCACACAACCAGCAGAATTCCAAAAGGAAGAATACCGGCTTGGTTCAAAAATATTACCGAAGTAATTCCATAAATATTGTAATAATTTGTAATAAATTTATGATATCTAATAAAGGAATCGAACAGGATCGCACACATATGATCCATTATTTATTTGGAAGCACTCCAGCATACAATGCCGGATACTGAACTTTATTAGCCTTTTTAGTGTGATATACAGCATACATCAGTGCTTTCGATGTATAATTGATTTAGCTATTTGTAGGGTCAGCCGGTGGTCTCCCACCCGCATACGCAGGCCGGCTGTCGACCCCGAGATTATGCAGTCAAGCTGTTGCTGCTTGAGATTGATGTTTAAGATTAGCCGGTGGTCTCCCACCTGCATGACGCAGGCCGGCTGTAGACTTGCATGGTTGCAAAATGGCAGTATTCAGTGGGGTAGGGAGGGCCGGGTGCGAATTTCTTCCTTCTGGGGCTGCCGTAGTTCCTTCTAACGTCCGTGCATTTTTATACCTGCATTAAATCTCTGTCATGTTAGTTTCATATGAAATTCCGAATCAGGCAATTCAATCAATCACTTATCTTTTCCTGCGCCTTCCTCGATTTGGATGGTGATTGAACCGGTTTTAACCCCGGTCTTTTCCTGTGATAGTCGCAGCCCGGCTTCCTTTTCGATCTGTTGACTTGCCACCAACTTGAAAGAGGCACGACCTCGTTTTTTTTTAAAAAAAAAAAAAAAAAAAAAAAAAAAAAAAAAAAAAAAAAAAAAAAAAAAAAAAAAAAAAAATTAACTTATAATAATAAAAAAAATTATTTTGGTTTCTTTATAAAAAAAAGTACTAAAATTTTTAGATTCCTTTATAGTAGACAATTACAGTCATTAAAGCACTATTATAGATTTTTTAGCATTTATCGGAGATAAAATTCACTACTATATATTTTTTAATAATTATTGTGACAGATCATAATGAAATCCAGATTAAAATGAAAAAATCTCGAAAACTAAATTTTTTTGGGGTACATATTTTAGGGTTAGGGTTAGTTTTAAAAAAAATTATAATAAACAAGTATTAATGGGTTTTAGAAGGCTAGCAGGTTAAGTATAGAATGTAGATTTCATTTTAAATTATGATCTGCGACAATTATTGTATCATCTATAAAAATTTATATCTAATTTTAAAGCTAAAATTAAACTTTGAAGTTAGGATTAAGATTTAATTTATAATTGGGAATTAGAGTCTTTTTATGATACTAAAATTTTTACTTAATTTATTGAATACTAAAATTGGTCCTTAGAAACAGCACACTAAATGAATTTTACCTCAGATAGGCATTAAAACTATCCAAAATTTTTTTTAATTTTTTTGCAAAAGTGTAAAATGATGAAATACATTAATAAAAATTATCTGATTTGCATGAAAATTTAAAAGTATATTTTGTTCTCCTGAATACTTTACTTATCGCATGAAAGTTAATTTTTTATGACTATATATAATAATAAAATAAATGGTATCCAAAGATTGTGTGAATGTATAGAGTTTTTGATTGTGTAGGAGGTGCCTGAAGAAGAGGACGACTGTATCAAATATTTGGTAAAAGCGATGGCGTTTGAATCATTCCGACCTAGAGAACCGAGGTTCCAATTGTCCTCAACAGTGCGTAAGTATGAATAATGACTATAATGAGTTGTGTCATTATGATCAGTATTATTTTTGACGGGGGTGCCATAAAGAGCAGAATAAATATGATTGACAGTGTCATTGTCATTGTCGTTTTCATCAAAAGTAATAAAGAATAGTGTATTATCAGTAAATGAAGGCTTTTGGAGTTTAGGTTCAAACCAGTTTTTAAACCATGAGGATGCAAAAGTAATATTGTTGTCATGAGCATCATTATTTAGATTGGGGACATAATATACAACTTGTGGTACTTCATAATTCGCAATATCATCGTCAAGACGACTACCATTAACTACCTTTGCACAACGGGTAGCATTTTTGGTTATCGTCGTAAAAGAAAAAAAAGGATTATGTTTCCTAGCATATGGTCTAGAAGTTGCGTTCAAGAAACAATTTTCGGCTAAAGTTTTTAAGTTAATAAAATTTTAGTATAGCGAAAGGTATGTGTAAATTTATGTATTAATATTTATATATAATTGTGTTATTTACGGTAAAATTTATACAAATTACGCCTCCCGACGTCCCTCCTTAGAAGGGGTTTAAAAAAAAAAATAAAAAAATAAAAAAGTTTTATATAAAAACATACGATAGTCTTCCATGTAGCCCTTCCATGAAATACTTTTATTTTCAAGAAGGTCTACAAGTGTAGTAGCATCAATGTCATAATTATTGTCATCCAAAATTCCGTAAGTTGAGCCAGCAATTTGCGCAATATAGTTAGGCTAGATAAAAGGACTTATTGATTAAATTTAAATGGGATACATCATAAATGAGGCTAAAAAACCTACCTCACTAGGATGTTCCACGGCATAGAACTCGGAAAGATATACACCTTGTGGCCTCTTAGTTAGTTCTTGAAAATATGGATCCGCATAAGTCACGGATCCATTCGTATTTTCGAATATAATTAAAACGATTCGATCAAACCATATCCCTTTAATTACATCAGCAGCTATAATAATAGTGCTACTAATGAGAATGATAGTAAATAAATTGAAGAATGGCATTTTTCTTTAAGTTTTTACGAGTTAATTGATTAGAAAAAGGTTTTTAAAGACCAAGCTTTGGCGTATAACGCTAGTATTCTTAAGCTATTTATAGTAATGTTCCATGAAAAATTTTATTAATAATCAAAAATAGTTGATGTTAAGAAATTTCTAATTAGATTTCCGGAAATTTTTAATTTGGCAAAAAAGGAAAATTTTCATAAAACGTATCAAAGACATGATAAAAATTGGTTATTATTTCTCCAAATACGTATATATTCTAGATAATATTCATTTACAATCCTTAAAGGCCATTTAAATTTCATTACTCAAGTCTATGAAACTGTACTTACAAAGGATTTCCTTGCGAAATTTGGTATCACCTGTCCTTTGAACTTTAACTTAAATAGTTGTTGGTAACGTTAATCTTACAGTATTACAATTTCTTTTTATATTGTGTCACAGTCGGATTTCCTTGAATGAATGATTTCCTTGAATGATTTCCTTGAATGCACCCTTATAGAGCGAATGCGACATTGTGATACTTTTGATACAATAGAGATCGTAGCACTAATTTTTTCCAAAGGTCTCTCATTCGTATTATAATTGTTCATACGTATACATACTACCCGAACTATAAACTCACAAAAACAAGTATATTAATACGTATCCGAACTTATAGTTCTGTCCCTTGGTGTATCATCGCTACATAACATTGTTCTTATATTAAACTTTAGAAAGTTCTTTGCCATAATGAAAATTTTAATTTAGATTGAACAAATTGAAGAAAGTTTTAATTAGAATTTCTTATCCTCATAATAACGCAGAGTTGGGAGATAACGGTGCCAAATAATCCTTTTCTATGACGACGATTAACCTAATGGTAACAGGGTGGCATTTGCTCTGCAATTCAATTAAGTAATATCTATGCATATGGCATAACAGATAATGTATATATTTAAAATAAAATCATGAGAATTTTCATGATTGATATAACAAGTAAAGATTCTACGACGAATCCTGTTAATGATCATCACGAGTTTTTTTTGTACATACTGTTCATTGAGGTGATCTTCACAATTAACATAATGACTAAGACTTTGCTAAAGTTTTAACGTACAAGCGTACAAGATTTACATATATGTTAGTTGATTATGATTATTAATATAAGTTGCTTGCGTGATAAAGGCTCGCAATCATTATGTATGTACGTACCAAAATCATTAGAAATAAAAAAAATTAAACGCCAATTTATAAGGTGCACGTTAACTTAAACATGCATAACCTGTATAATAAGGCAGAGCTGGGAGATGATGGCGTTTAATGACGGTACCGAATAATCTATAATGATGGTATGTTTTTGGGAAACAGGTTTTTATCTAGCAGGTTTTTACTTTTTTTTGTTCATAAATTACATCTATATGCATAATTGCGTTTATACGTACGGTAAATGACATAGCAGATAAGACCAAAAGTCAAAACATGACATTTTTTAGAAAAAAGTTCACATGATACTGTAGTAAAAGCACGAGTAAGTTCTATATCATGATTGTTACAGTACTTTACGGTAGATTTCGATAATTCCAATACAAATTAACTCAACTTTAACTACGTACTTTTAATGGAATAACGAGATCATGATAAGAATTATGATAATTTCAAAGAAACTAACTCATCCTTTACCACATACAGTATCGCGTGTCACTGGTTATACTGTAGTGAATAAGTTCAGTAATGGAATTTTTTTTCGTGATAGAAATTATAATAATTCTAATGAAACTAACTCATCCTTATCAACTATTGTGTGTTATCTGAATAGAGTATGTTTTGCGACAGAGTTTTTACAGTATCTTATAATAAAAATTATACTGTAATGATTGGTGCCATAATTCAAACTCAAGATGTAATAATGTAATAATTATTTATTACAAAATGTAGTAATTGTAATTACATTTATTTTATGTAATAAATATTATTACATGTAATGTTGTAATAAGTAATAATTATTATTACAAATAATAATTATTATTTTGCAATTTTACAAGTAATAAATCACGTGTGTCCGTTACATTTTTACCTATCATTCTGTTCATGTGAATCATCTTATGTAGTACGTATTTTATTAATGGAAATAATAACGATTTGGAAGTTTTATTATTATTATTGTAAATTGTTTTGTGTGTAATATTATTAATTATTATTATTATTATTAAATTATCATTTATTAGTATTAGTGTGGGATGATAAATATGCGAACATAACGTATTGTGAGTCGATCAAGCGTGGCTGTGTGTGAAAAAGTTATTATTAATTATTATTTATTTTATATGTAGTTATAACATAATTGTATATCATGTCCTATAATGGATATGGCATACGAATTAGTGCTGATGTGTTTATCCGTATTAGATGTAACAGGTAAATCGTATTTATTTAATTTAGCATTCAAATCAATTCAATTCATTCAAATTCAATCATCATCATCAATCAATTCAAACAAACATTCTAAAATTATCGTCGGTCACGAGTGTCTCTTACATTTTTACCAATCATTTTGCACGTGTGAAAATGAGATGGTATAAATGGTTGAGATCACATGTCATGAGAAATTTATATTGAATAAATGTCGTAAGCGTCAATGGCTCTATCCGGTTTTGGATATGCTGAACAATCGAAAACAAAATGATCCATGGGAAATTTAGTATAAGATGATCAATTATAATGTAAATCGGTAATTATTGCGACATATAATTTTTGCATAATATCATCATAATTTCACAATCGATCTATGCCAAGAATTAATAATCGACGCAATTGAAATATGGAGCATCAATCCTTATTTTTCCCAATTTGTTTTTTAAATTTAATCCAATACAAACAAACTCAACCTTATTTTACACACGTAAATGTCTCAGAAGAATGTATATATTATTAACCGTAATAATTTATCCATTTGATGAAGTCACTAAGCTGAGTACAAAATTTAATTCTGTGTGCTTTAACAATCATGTTTCAGAAGAATGTATGTATTATTAACCGTAATAATCCATTCAATAAAACACTAAAGTGAGTACAAAGTTTAATTCTGTTCGCTTTAACGATCATGTTTCAGGAAAATATATGTATTATTAATTGTAATCATTATCATTTGGTAAAATCTCCAGGGTGAGTATAAAGTTTAATTCTGTTCATTTTGATGACCGTGTTTCGAGAATATATGTATTATTAACTGAAATTATTTATCCGTTTGATGAAATTGCCGGGGTGAGTACAAAATTTAATTTTGTGTGCTTTAATGATCGTGTTTCAGAAGAATGTATATATTATTAACCATAATCATTTATCCATTCGATAAAATCACCAAGTTGAGTATGGAGTTTAATTCTGTTCGCTTAAACAAGCATGTTTCAGGAGAATGTATATATTATTAACTGTAATAATTTATCTATTCAANTGGAGTTTAATTCTGTTCGCTTAAACAAGCATGTTTCAGGAGAATGTATATATTATTAACTGTAATAATTTATCTATTCAATGAAATCACCAAGGTAACAAAGTTTAATTCTGTTTGCTTTAACGATCGTGTTTCAGAAAAGAGTACATAATATTAACTGTAATCAGTATCATTTGATGAAATCACAAGAGTGGAATATAAAGTTAGTTCTGTTTATTTTTGAAAATCGTGTTTCAAGAGAATATATGTATTTATTAAATAAAATAAAATAAACCAAAATAAAACTTTTTGCCAGATTTTGTCTTGATATAGAGGCGCCGGTGGCACCTCCTTTTCTCTTGTATTATTACAAAGTAATAAGTTTTATTATATAATAATTATTTTTATATTATATAATAAATAAACAAAGCGAGGGTGTGGCGACTTAGGGAAGTTGGTAAGTTGTCACCACAAGTGGCAGGTCTAGGGTTCAAATCCCACTGGCAACGCTTTGGAAAAATAGACCTGTGTTACGGTAACCATTTCCTGTCGATCGGTTGGGTATATTACCTGTAGTCCTTGGTTACCATCTCAAATGGAAGCTTTCGGGCGAAGTTGTGTCCAGTGACACAGACAAATCCAAGGAACCGGGGAAATAAAAACCCAATTGGAAAGTCCCGAGTAAGGAGGTAGCAACGATCTTTGATGGTGCTACCAGAACCGGAATATTGGAAACCGGAGCTGGAGAACTGGACGACATAACCTTCGGAGGAGAGGGTCCACCAACCTGGCCACCGGAGTCGTACCGGAGGAAAAGGACCTATGTTCTGGAATTAGGTACCAGGGGAAGAAAAACCATAGTAGCACCTAATGCTGGGTAGATCAACCCTTCCGGGCCAACTGCTTTGGAAGTTTGGGCACCCAGTGATGAACCGGTAGGAAAGTAATGGTGGGTACCGGGGTCGGTGTGAACCTTACAAGGGCAGAAGTAGGTAATAGTAGCGGTTAGGTACCCCCTGACTGCAAGTTGCTTGCCTCGGTGAGTGCGTAAGTTACCGAAGTGTAGGTAATACCTGTGTGGGACAGGGACTGCTCTACCAAGTTTACCCACGAGGATAAATTAGTCCTAAGGGGATGTAGGTAGCATCCGGGACTGTCTTCGACTGACTAATGTATCGGAGGGCTGTACTGGTGATCACAAGTAGGATTGACATGCGAAGCGTTGGACCAGAGGGTTTAAATAGGCAATCCCCTAGTTGTGATGTTGGTATGGCAACTAGTGTAGAACCTTCGGGCGGACTACTTAAATTAGACAACCAAAAGTTGTACGTGTGGCTAGTTGTACTCTCATTCAATGTAACTCAATTGTGGGTGTGCCCAAAGAGCCGCCCTTGATCCACAGGCTTGATTAAATAAACTCTCACCCAAAGCGGGAACTTTAATACAAAAAAAAAAAATAAATAAATAAACAAAGCTAAAGCTATAGAATTAAATAACTATATAATATATCTCAATAAATTAAAATTGTATAATATAAATAAACAAGTAAAGCTAATATATTTTAATTAATAAATTATTTTTTAAATAAGATTAAAATTTAATATAATTAATTATATAATAAATTATTTTATATATTATTATATTATTATATGTAATAAATAATATAAAATTACTATTTATTGCCAGTGGTGATCATCACAGTGATCTACAATGCATAAAACAAAATAAACAAAACAAACAATTTGTATTAAATAAAAATTAAATCTCTTTAATATTATAGTAAGGGTAAAGGTTAGAGATTAGGATAGGCTTTGTATATAGTAAAATTTAAAAGAATTTTTTTTTGTATAAAAAAAAGTAGTTTCATAGACAAAATTTTAGGTTAGAAGCGATTTTAGCAATTTTTTAAAAATTTTTTGTTTTTGTTATACAGAAATTGATCTACATGTTACACCTGATCCTGAATTTTAATTGGTAAATTGATTACTGGTAATGATCACCACTGGCAATAAATAGCAAACTCCTAAATGATATTATATATAATAATGTTATTTATATAATATTGTTATTATATTAGGGTGAGTCAGTAGAAAAAGGACAAATTTTTTCTAAATAAAGGTTTTCTTGACTTTAAGCTTAAATATCTTAACAACTATCTTAATAAATTTAATAAATTATTTTTTATTTTAATTCTATATAATTTCAAGATTAAAATAAAAAATTTTTTAGCAAATTTGATTAAATAGTTGTCAAGATATTTAAGTTTAAAAATTAAAAAAATTTTACTAAAAATGATTTGTCCCTTTTCTACTGACTCACCCATATATAATATTCTTATATATAATAATATCAGCATTGTTAAATTATATCACTAGTGTTCAATATTGTTTTAATTATGAGCTATAGTGTAATGTAAAAATCAGATGTAATGTAAATTTTTTGATATTTTTTAAAAAATGACTATTATACAAAAATTCGATTATGAAATCATCTTTAAGGCTTTAACAAAAAATATTCTTCATGAAATTTTGGTATAATTTATACTTCTATACCATTCTAGACTTTAACTCTACCTAATATTTATTAGAATTTAATTTTTGTTTTTATTTTGATTTGTATATTATACAAATTTCATATTACTAATGCTAAACACCACAGATTCAATATATAGTTTTTGAATAATATTATTACATTATTACATATAATAAATAATATTACATGTATTAATATTTCATATAATAATATTATATGTAATAATATTATTACATTATTACATATAATAAATATTATTATATATAATAATATTATTACATGTAATAATATTATTACATGTAATAATATTATTACATGTAATAATATTATTACATGTAATAATATTATTACATGTAATAAATATTATTACAATTAAGGTTTAAAAAACTACATGTAATAAATATATAATAAATATAAGGTTTATGTAATTTAGCACATATGCATTGTAACGCACCCATCTAATAAACCAATCAGATCGTAGAATTAGGTATAACGTGAAATTGAAAAAAATAGTGATCTTTTAAAAAATCGCCTGTGGATCATAATTTTGCTTATAAAACCACTCTTAGTGCTTTAACAAAAAAAATTTTTTGCAAAATTTTACTATAAAACCCCTTCTCGCCTACACACTATTCTAACCCTAACTAACAATAAAAAATGGGTATTTTGGTTGTTTGATTTCACATTACGCCAAATCATATGAGGTGCATTACAGCACACATGCGCAAAAAGATTAAATTCTAAATATAATTGTAATAATTTGCTAATTATGGCACTATTCTTTATTATACTGTAATAATAATTTCAAAGCAAATTAACACAATCCTTATAACATACTATGTACAGTCAGACCTCTCTAAATGCACCCTCTTTAAGTGCACACACTTTCTAAATGCACACTCAATTAGACCTTTTTAAGTGCACCCTCTCTAAATGCACACCTCTCTAAATACACGCTTAAGTGCTGGCCCAAATATATACTTACCTCTATAAATGCACTTTTTCTTATTATTCTCTAAATGCACGTTATAAAAGTGTGGTTCCAAGGATGTGCACTTGAGAGGTCTGACTGTATATACTTGACCTCTATAAATGCACTTTTTCTTATTATTCTCTAAATGCACATTATGAAAGTTTGGTCCCAAGGGTGTGCATATAAAGAGGTCTGACTGTATTACTTGAATAGTGATTTTTGAATCTGTACCCAGTTTGTCAATTATTATATATAATTTGTGTAACATCTATATATGCACATATCTATGTGTTGCAAAATATAAAATTATTGTATATAAACATTTTGATTTACTTGCTCTATAATGATAATTTTCGAATTTCAAATACGATATAGCAGTTCGATAATTATAAGATATTGGTCATACAACGATTAATATTATAAAATTTGTTTTGTCAGAGCAAATATTTGGCTGGCACGTGCTGCTACGCAGCATGTTTTGACCAATCATTTGTTTTGACAGAACAAATTTTGTGATTTTTATCATTTTATGATCCAATATCGATGTTATCATGCAATTATGATCATGATTTAAAAGTTGTGATTGGCTAACTGAGTTTTAATTTGGAATTGTTGTGCTTTTGTAATAATATACAAAAATAACAATAAAAATTTTTTTATGATCATATGAGTTTGCAAGATAATTTAGAATTAAAACATTGCAAAGGTTGCCAATATTTTGTATCACCAATGAGCTATAAAGTTATTTCTTTTATTTAAATATAATCAAAAAATTAAAAAATTTACAAAGTGATTTGTATTAGTAGTTTAAAAATTTTTTCTTATGTTTAAAGAAATAACTCTGTAGTTTCATTTGTAGAATTATAATTTAGTCTTTACAAAAATTATCATGAGCTATTTATTTGAAATTCAAAAAGAATCAAGTAAAATCGATATCCATATAAAAAACTTCAGTTTTATATACTTATAAATTTTGATTTACATAGTAAGATAGCAATAGTATTTTATCATTTTCTTACTTCCTTATAGCGATAATACTTTAAATACATTTTCTTACTTCCTTATATAGTACTTTAAACCTTAAACAATTTTAGCATTTCCTTAAAGTATTACAAATTGACTGACTTAATTATTTTATTTATACTATTAGGTCGATTTTTTTCAAAGCTCGATAGAAGATGTGGATGTTTTTTTATATGTCTTTTTCATGATGGCATAATCAAGTAATTTAAGTTGCATTTTGTTGTTAACTTTTGAGTTTTTTACTGGTCTTCCTTGGCAAACTTTCTTGAGTCCACGGTTTATACTAACTTTTACATTGTAAAGAGGCAGCAACTTGAACCTGTATTCTCTTTTCTACATTGAAAAACATTACCATTTACTTGACCCACATTCTGCCTACAGGTATGAAGGAATGTAAGTATTTTGTATAGTCTGATGTCATTTGTATACTTTAACAAATCTTTGAACACTACTATTTAATGCATAATCAGTTTGTTTTAAAAGATTTTCTAGGTTATTGCAGAACCAACGAAGATTATTTATAGCATTTTTCTTGCCATTGTCATTTACATCTTCTTCACTAGTGTCATCACTACTATTGCTATTAATACTTATACTATCGTCTCCATTATCGTTACTACTAGCACTACTATCATTATTATTAATATCAATATTGCCATCAACACACGATATTAATATCATTAATCATGATATCACTAATATTTAACTCTTTATTAAGCATTAAACATGCATTAGTTTTTTTCAAGTTGCTCTTGATAAAGACCTGCATAAAAATCAAGAGACTTACGCTTTTCACCTAATATTAAATAGGTATAATAATGTCGTTTACTAGTAGATATTGTAAGTACTTGGTTTATTTCACATACATGAAAATGCTTTACTATAGAAGCTTGATGCTTGCATAGTGGTCCCATTAAACTACACTCGCAAGTTCCAAGCCTCATATCAACAAGGTACTATATGTCTTTATTCCTGCTACTTCTATATATAAAAACCATTGCACTTTGATTTACAATTTCAATATCTTTTTTTGTCCCAATTGACCATTCAGAGTGCCTGAAACAAAGTGCAATAAAGGTATCCAAATTATTGTGTGCCATTGCCAATAATCTACGAATGTAGTAAAGGTTTATTATATCAATAATAAATTGGTAAAGTTATATCACATTATATGCTTGCACCTGTTTAAAAACAATATTTTTCAAAATTCGAATACCAGCCTCTGCAAAATTGTTGGTATTATTGTTATAAATTGGTAGATGCTAGTGAAATGCAACAGCTCACTCATGCTGACAATCCTTAAAATGTGTTTGAAAGTTTGGATACTTTAAATAAGTTGGGCTAGTAATGAAATCCATATATGCTGCATTGAGCATTATCTCTGCTTTTAAGAAAACTATCTTTTTTACTTTCTCAATTAAAGTTGCACGATCTTTATTTTGAATACCATGTTTTCATCCCAAAGCTATCTCTATATGGCTTGTAAGAAATGGTAAATACATAAAAGCAAGGTTGCATTATTCCAAATATTATGCAATGCTACTCTTTCTGCTCTATAGTCATTCGTCATTATCACCTGTGGCCCAATAGCACTACTATATTTACCAAATGTTATTAATGGAATCAAATGCTTTAACATGTCTAGTGCTTTACTAAAAGTATTTGCTGATTCATCTGAGGTAAGAATTACACCAAGAGGCAGACCACCAGCAAGTGTGCTTGTTGAAAAAATTGTTAGAGAAGTATTAAAAATATCTAGTCCAGCTGTTGTATCCATATAGTTTAACTTACCTGCCTCTTGTAATGCATAACAATGTAATATAATGTTAGTTAAAATAACAAATATAAATGGCCTCCCAGGATTATTTTTTTCTGGAGCAATGTATGTTTGCATCCATGCTTTTCCCTTATTATTGCTATTAAATTCTGTAATTTCTTTTGCTAATCGATCAAACATTTCTTTTCTATTTTGAGCACCTAATTTTTGGTTGCGATGTTTTTTATAGAGATATAAAAGGTCATTTTTGCATAGTGCCATTGCTCTATCTGCTAAATCTCTTTGTCATTTTTATAATTTAACTGTAATTGTTTCTAGTATATATGGTATGTGCTACTAGGATTATGACCAGCTTCAAATAGTCTAAAGAGGACCCCAAACAATCTATGTGAGGTCATAGTTGAAAAATAGCTAATGGAGGGCCGTTTTTTAAAAAAGGTTATATTTGAAAAGTTGGTATTGGAGAAAAAGGTTATTTGAACCCACTAAATAGCAAAATAGGTATATTTGAAAGAATGCTAATGGGTAATTTTTATAAATGTTATATTTGAAATGTGCTAATGAAAAATTGGGCTATAATAGTAACCCAGCTGATAAAAAGAAGAGAGGAAAAACAGAGAAAGGGGGAAAAGGGAGAGAGAGAAAAAAGGGAGAGAGGAAAAAAAAGAAGAGAGGGGGAAAAGGGAGAGAGGGAAAAAGAGAGAGAGGAGTAAAAAAGAGAGAGGGAAAAATAGGTCGAAACAGGCTTTTTTTTTAATTTGTAGTATATGTAGTTATAATCTAGGACACATTACGGATTAGATGGGCATAGAAAATTTTTTAAAAATTTTTTTTCAGTTTTTTTTTTTTTTTT
>QKWP01000894.1:7729-52612 GCA_003550325.1 Gigaspora rosea | reverse complement strand
TTTTTTTTTTAGGGAACGTTTTATTTCAAAAAAAGTTAAAGATAGGTAAAAGTTCTATCTAATGTGTGAAATATAGCTTATATATACCAAACCAAAACGGCTAACTAAAAAAATTTTTACTATGATGCTCAAAATATAACCTCACATAGATTATTCAAGGTCCTGTCTAAAGATCTCATTTTTTGTTTTATCAGATATTGGACAGAAGCTTGTAACATGGCTAGACTTGAGAGGATGATTATAGTGAAAATATAAAGAAATGATGCACAGGTAAGGGTCAGATCTTTTAAGCAATTGAATGCTTAGTATTGATGAACAATCAATATCTCACATTCATGTATTTTCTATATGAATTTCACTATTGTCTTTTATTCCTTGCTTTAGTTTAACTACATGACTATGGATGCAATAAAACCATTTTGATAGTATATAAAGTATGCCTTTATAGTGCGTCCACGGGTTTTTCTCATTGTTACTTTGTGCAAATCCATAAATCATTGGATCAATTCTTTAGACTCTTTAATTATAGAAATATTTATATGGCAGTCAGCCTTAAAAAGCATTTCATAAGCACCCAAAAAATTGTGTGATAAAATTTGTTCAAAGTGTTCTATGAAATATTTGTAGCTAGAGGGCAGCGCCTTTTTTATGATAGAATCCAAGGTATTTAGGGCTTTTGCATTTATAGCTTCAGAATAAAAAATATCATTCAAAATTATTTCTATGATTATTAATTTAGATAACTTTGTATTTTTGGAGTGATATTACAATTAAGAGAAAGTTTCATAAAATCAAAAAATAGATTTAATGAAAAATACTTCCTTATATATAATAACAATAAGAATTATTTATGCTGATTCAGATCTGTAAGAAATTTTAAAACAGTTTAAAAACTGTTGTAAGTCTGGAGCAATCATTATGTATTACATGTCACAAACGCGTGAATATGCATTATTGGCACATGTGCAAACAGACATGAAAACCAAAATTACGTTTCTGATATATTTCTTAATCGTTTATTAATAATGTACCTCTGATATCACATAACTAAATATTAAAAGTCCTCTGCTACGCTCCAGACAATTATAGAAATCAATGATGCAAAATGACGCAAGGTTTTAGATACTTATTTTAATACTACTTATATTACGATTAGTGTTCTAACAAACTTCGATCTGCAAGAAAAATGTAATAGTGTAAAGTTTCAGTTACTTATTCCAGTTTCACAAAGATTTATGTTTTGCATAGTCATGAAATGCAGTCATTGATGAAACAAAATTGCAAGGCTTCAATACTTTATATTGCAGTATTTCACAGTAATACTGTAACTATTATTTCGGGAAGAGAAAGTATGTAACTGATTTAACTCTAATAGTTACGAAAAATTATATGACTTAGGTTTGTAATGGAATTTGGGACAGTACAGGGTTTAACAGGACAGATACTAATGAAAGTTGGAAAAGAATCTTTGGACAATTTTTATAATAATATGAAAACAGACTACAATGGGGAAAAAGACTTTTGATTTAAAAAAAATACACAAAAGAACTCTTCAGCACAACTTAAGCTTACTTTCTTTTATTTTTAATTAAAGTCGAGGAGAAGATTCTACTTTATTAAACTCAAAATATTGGTGCTTATATACATTTAGGTTTATTATACTATACGTTTGATGCATTAGCACATTAATTGTGCAATTTACTACCTAATGTGATACAAAAATACAAATTTTAAGCCCATCACACTGAACGTGTTATTTTTTAATTTCTAAGCCATAAAATTCCACGCCACTTGCATGTTTAACGTGTAGCACATTGAGTGTGCTATCGAGAATATTTATAATTCGTGTCCATATACGTAAAACTAGTTGGAAAATTTGAATCTCTAATGTCACAATTTCGAAATTGTAACAATACCCATAATCAGGATCATTTTAAACTAAGATATTTTAGCTATAGTAACCACTTAATAATAATCTTCAAGAATCTTGGTTACATAAGTAGCAGCAATTGACATAATGTTACAATTATTCATATTATTATATGGCTAACGGTAATTATATTTGAACATGTATTAAATTTAATATTTTTTTTAATTCTGGCTCCAATCATATTTTAATTACAAATTACAGGTCATTAAATAATTTAACTATATTGTTGGACTATTATTGAATATACTTTTATTTTATATATTTGTTTGTTATTTTATAACATATTTTTTGGTTTAACAGATAAACTACTACTTATTGCGATTTGCAAAATGGTTTATTTTTGATCAAATTTGTAAATTGCTACACATCTTTACAATCACATGTTTGCACGATTGTACAAACTGATTTTAGTAAGTATAACTGCGCCTAATAAAGATTATAAAAATAACGTGCTCATATTGAATTTTTGATTTAGAAATTACTTAACAATCTCATAATGAAACAACAATCAGGTGATTGTATAGGTGAGCGACAATTTACACAGTTTGATTAAAATAAATAATTTTGCAAATCACAATAAATATTAACGAATTTACAATTAAAACTGGGCATTATTTATGTTTAATGTTTTAAAGTAATGTTCAAGCAATCTTTTTTTAAGTTTGATTAGTGATTATTTTTGAGGGCAACTAAGAGAAAATAGTTAACAACCTGTTCTTACCACCATCAAATTTTCTAGAAAACATGTACTTTAAACTGTCTAGATATAACAAATGTTTTGTAAAATTTTATAGAATTTGTATCTATAATTTTATAAATACATTTATGTATTCTGAGTAAAGATCTGTGTTAATTCTATATTCTGGCAAACTATTCCTTTTTTTTTCTTTATCAATTTACTTCAATATTATTTGCTGTAAGATAGAAATTTGTTTTCTTTAAAACAACTTTATAAGATATTGTGCTAGTAACTATTGGTTTGTTATAAATCTGATAAACTAAACAAGCATATGACTCGATATTGGATGAATATATAAATATTTAATCAATTTATTATTGCAATTATCAAATACTACATTATATGGGCTAAGACAGTAAGTTATGAGGTAAAAGTATTTATTAATCGAATTGTAAATAAGCAAAAATTCTTTAAGAGGTGTCTTATTCTTCATTTATCTTATAATGTAAAATTAGTTTTTTATTTAATTAATAAAAGAAATGAGCTTTTATAGTTCGTACGTATATGTAAAATTTGTACCAATTTCAATTCAATATTTTTGACTTACATGTATACTACACTGAGATTTATAGTTGAATAGTATTCTGGTATTATAGGCAGCATTACACGGTGTGTGAAATTAGTATTGTCATTAACATACAATACAATATGGTAAATACGGACATAGTGATAGGAATTAATTAAATAATTAAACATGTATTGGCGATCACATTTGCATATTACATATAGATGTTATACAAATTATGCATGATGATTAACAAACCAGGCACAGATTCAAAAATCGCAGTGATTAAGTTTAGTAATAGAAATTTTTCATTCAATAATTCTAATACAAACTCTATATTATATATTACTAGAATAGTGAGAAAGTTCTGCAACAAATTTTTAAATTATAATAAAAATTATAATACAGTAATTATAATACAGTAATTTCAAATCAAATGAACTTATCCTTTACTGCAAGTTGTGTTTCATTTGAATAATGCATTAGTAATAGAGTTTTTTATAATATAAATTATAATAATTCTAATGCAAACTAATTCAACCTTAATTACATACTATGTGTTATCAAAATAGCAAATTCTACAACAGAATTTTTTATAGTAACTCACAATAGATATTATAATAATTCTAATACAAATGAATTCATACTTAACTACATACTGTGTGTCATTAGAATAGAAAATAAGTTTAGTTATAGAGTTTTTTATAATTGAAATTACAATAATTCTAATAATAAACTAACTTAATTATATACTCTGTGTTTCTACAATAGGAAGTAAGTTCTTTATAGAATTTTTATAGTAAATCATGATTGAAATTATAATAATTTCAATAAATATAGAATTTTTTACAACAGAAATTATAATAATTCTAATATGAACTAACTTATACATCATGTATCACCAAGATAGCAAGTAAGTCTGGAATAGTACCTCACAATAGAAATGATAATACTATATAAATACAAAATAATACAAGAGGATTATTTTGAATAATGACCAGATTAGGAATTACATTCTTGTATATTATTTTATACTTATATGTTAATTTCAATGCAAATTCAATTTAACCACATACTATGTTAACAAATAATAAGTTCAGAACAGAATTTTTTATAGTAACTTTATAATAAAAAATTATGACAATTTCAATGCAAGCTAACTTATCCTTAACTACTTTCTATATAGTTACTAAAATAATGAGTAAGTATATAACAAAATTTTTGACAATAACTTATAATAAAAATCATAATAATTCTAATAAAACAAATATATCCTTGACTATATATTGTATGTTATTGAAATAATAAGTAAGTTTTACAATAAAATTTTTGCAGAATTTTTTATAGTAACTCATAATAAAATCATAATAGCTCAAAAATAAATTAATTTATTCTTTATCACATGCTATATCTACAAGAATAATGAGTAAGTTTAACAATAAATTTTTTTATAATAAAAATCATAATATACTAATACCAACCAACTCAACTTTAATTATATATTGTAAATTATTAGAATAATGAGTAAGTTCTGCAATAAATTTTTGTATAACTTATAATAAAAATTATAATAAAAATCATAATATACTAATACAAACCAACTCAACTTTAATTATATATTGTAAATTATTAGAATAATGAGTAAGTTTTGCAATAAATTTTTGTATAACTTATAATAAAAATTATAATAATTTTAAGTTTTATTACAATAATTCATAATAGAATCATTAAAGTTCTAATATAATATAACTTAACCTACTGTGCATTACCAGAATAGAAAGTAAGTTTTTAACAGAATTTTTATTATAACTTATTTATTATATTTGTTCTTTAATAGAACAGGGATTTTGTTATTACCAATTTCACTTTTGTTAAAGAATCTATCTTTCATTTTTTGTTAAGAGTTGAGTTGTTTTTCAGAAAAGTTTCATTATATTTGTCTTTCAAAAAGTTAAGTTTTTCCTTTTGCTATTTTATAAAAGCTTTAACTACCAAAAATTTAGCTGCTATACTTATGGGCTATTGTGATAATAGATTTTTTGCAGTATAAATAACACTTACTCTAAATTAATTAATTAATACTGTATTCTATCATAAATATGCACTCTTTTTTAAATTTTAAATTCAAATATTTTGACAACAATCTAATCAAAATAATAAAATTTTTAACTTAAATTTTACAAGAATTTAATATTTTTGCACATGTGTGCTGTAATGCACTTCAATGATTTGGTGTAATGTAAAATTAAAACAACCAAAATAACCCATTTTTTTGTTATGGTTAGAATAAGGTTTAGAATAGTATATAGGTGAGAAAAGGGGCTTATAGTAAAATTTTGCAAGGAATTTTTTTTGTTAAAGTACGAAGAGTGGTTTTATAAGCAAAATTATGAGCTACAGGCAATTTTTTAAAGATTACTATTTTTTCTCAATTTCACATTACATCTGATCCTATGATCTGATTAGTTTATCAGATGGATGCATTACAATACATATGCACTAAATTACATAAACCATTTTACAAATCTATAAAATATAAATAAATTTTTATTAAGTTTGATTAGATAGTTGTCAAGATATTTGAGTTTAAAGCTTCAAAAATCTAAAAATATAAATAAATAAATTTTTTATTAATTAGCAATTCACGTAAGAACAGGTCAATTTATAAAATTTTATATGATAAAAATAAGCAAATTTACTATAACATTTCGAATGTTGGAATCCAGTTTGCCTACAATATAAAGTATTAATAGTTTAAATATAATATAAAATTAAATTATATAGGTATAAAAATATGGTATTTGTCTTTCTTTTTATTAAAAGTCCGGTAAAATTTTCTAAAAATAAAAGGTACTTTACTAAGAGCTGAAATTTTGAATTTTAAAAAACCCCGTCTTTTTACTATATAATTTTGGAAAATTGGATTCCATATTACTATTAAAACTATATAAATACATATCCCCGACTTTTGTCCTGTTCTTATGTGAATTGCTAATTAAGTTTGAATTTGTCAAGATATTTGAGTTTAAAATTTCAAAAAAGAGTGTACTTATTTAAAATAAGATACAGTAATGCATTTATTAATAGTGTCCTCTATGGGTAGTAAGCATTTTATTAACAATTAATTCATAGACACACTATTTTACTACCAAATCATTCACTAACAAGTTTATTTTACTGACAGTTTATTTTACCAAATCTTATTTTACTAACAAAGTAATTCTGGCGATTGTCATTAGGATCAGAGTAAAATTAGAGTATGCTTTATAAAAAAAACTTGTTAGTGAAATAATATGAATTTATCATATATACTACAAGAGATCTATAATAATATTGGCAATTTGTATTAGATTTATTATAATTTTTTATAAAATTTGGTTGCTGTATTTACAAACTTTATTTTAATTTTAGCAATTTGCTATAAAAAGTTTAATACATGTATTTATATACTATTATAGTAACATGGGCAATTAGATAGATATATTTTAGATGTATTAAATTTATTTAATTTTAAATAATTTGCTTTAAAAATTTGTTTGCTTTCTAACAGACTATTATTATAGTGTATAAATTATTTATAAGGTTTACATTAGATTCATTATTTAGTTATTATACTCACATATTTGTAGTAACAAAAGCAATTTTAAAGGTATATGAGATTTTTATCTAAATATTGTATAATTTACTATAAAAAATTTGGTTCTATACTAACAAACTATTGTAACAAAATAGGCAATTATGTTAGTTTGTATTAATTTATTGTAATTTTATAATGAATTGCTCTAAAAAATTTAATTGCTATACTTACAAACTATTGTAGCAATATAGACAAGTTAAATAGAGCTATATTAGGTCTGTATTAGATTTATTATAATTTGCTACAAAAAATTTAGTTGCTACACTAATAGGCTATTGTAGTATATAAGTAAATTAGATAAGGCTATATTAAATTTATTGTATTTAAAGTGACTTGTATAAAAAAATTAATTATTATATTTAAGTTATTGTAGCAACAAAGTCAATTTAGATAAGTTTATATAAGTTTGCATATGTTAATATAATAATAATATTGCTAAAAAAATTTATATGCTAAAATAATAATTAATATAGTAATATAGACAATTATAATAAGATTAAAAAATAGTATTGCATATACAATATGCTATATAATTACTATATATTTCCAAAAATAAGCTACCATTTTTGGGCAAAAAATTATACAAAAAAATAAGGGTAGCTTATTTTGAATTGTTAAATTTTTTGAAAATTGAAAAATTTACAAATAAAAAGTTGTTCAAATAATACCAAATTTTTATATACAGTCAGATCTCCCTAATGCATACAAGAGGCTGATAAAAAACCTTGTATTTAGAGAGGTATTGCATTTAGAAAGATAAAAATCAATAAGTAACAAATAAGTTAGAGTTAAGTCAAGCCATGCATTTAGAGAGGTCATGCATTTAGAAAGGTTGAATTTAGAGAGGTCTGACTGTACATATATTTTGATGTTATAAAAAACTTTACTTAATAGCACTTTTGAACTTTACTCAATAAAATCAAACATTTATATATAGCAACTACCAACAATATTTAAGATTTTTCAAAAAAATAATTTTTAGAGTAGCTTATTTTTGGAAATCTATAGTAATTCTAGCCAAAATAAGAAATTAATTATAATTATAGCTATATATATAGGGTGATTTCAATAGAAACAGCCCATTTTTACAATTTTTTGAAAATTGAGTTTTTATTAGATTCATATAAATTTTGGCATGATTGACATTTTTCAATTATAAATAAAAGTTGATTTGCATAATAAAAAATCAAGATAATGTAAAAGAAAAATTACATGAGGCTGCATAGAGCCAACATATTACGAGATTACCCGATAGTCACCTGTTTATCTTTAATTAATAAAAATCGTGAAATTTGATTAATCCTGGATCAGTCCGAAAATCAAAACAAATGATTAAACTCAATTATCTCAAAATAAAATATATGTAAAAATGGGCTGTTTCTATTAAAATCACCCATATAAAAAATGTATCACATTGTATCTAAAATATAAAATTTATATTTTATCTATCTCTAAATAGTACTATTGGTATTAGATTTATTGCTAAAAATTTTGTTAATGTGCTAATAGACAATTGTGGTGATAAAGTAATCTAGATCAGACTATATTAGATTTATATTAGGTTTTTTTGTGATTTTATAATACTTACTATAAAAATTCAATTGCTAATTTTGTAGACTAATAGTTATATTAGCATTAAATAAAGCAATTTGGTTGCTATATTAGCAGAGCTATATTATATTTGTATTGGATTCAGTGTAATTTTATAATAATTCTGTAAAAAAAATAATTGTTTTACTTACAAATTACTTTAGTACAAAGTTTTTTTAGTTATAACTAGCTAGATATATATCAAATTTATAGTAATTTATATAGTTATTTGCTATAAAAATCTAGTTGCAAAGTATAACAACTTAGCAAAGTTGGTAAGTTGTCATCTTCAAGCAGCAGGTCTAGGGTTCAAATCCAACTAGGAATGCTTTGAAAAATAGACCTGTTTTCTAATAACTAGCTCTCTAATTCTACAATCTCAAATAGGAGCTTTTGGGCATAGCTGTGTATCTGTTATACAGATAAATCCAAAAAACCAGAGAATAGAAACCCATTTGCCAAATTCTGAGTAAAAAAGTAGTAAAGATCTTTGATAGTACTACTAAAACTAGAATATCAGAAACTAAACTAAAGAACCAGATGATAAGATCTTCAGAGAAAAGAGTTCACCAATCTAGTTGCTAGAGTTGCACTAGAAAAAAAGAATCTATATTATAGACATAGGTACCAAGAAAAGAAAAACTATAATGCCAACTAATGCTAAGTAAATTAACATATCTGGGCTAACTGGATTAGAAGTTTGAAGATATTGGGAAAGAACTAAAAAAAAAGTAAAAGTGAGTGCTCGGGTCAGTATGAATCTTGCAATAGTAAAAATAGGTACTAGTAAGAGGACAGAAGTAATCTTGTCTTGCAAGAATTGGTCTCAGCCATAGCAACAATTACTGAAATATATATAAATTTCTGTATAGAATAGGTACTGTTTTAACAAGTTTTCCATTAAGAATAATCTATCTATATATAGCAATAAAATTATTTTAGGTTTTGAAACCCGAAATTAAAATTTTTTCATGAAATTGTTTTTGATTTATTTTACTTAAAACCTAAAATTTTTAATACTTTTTTTAAATAGACAAAATTATAAGGAATATAAATTTTATTTATTTTTATTATTAAAAATTTCAATTTATTTTTGGTAAACTGAAAATAGATTTTTTTCAAAAATCAATTTCAGTAACATGTATAAATCTATTTAAAAGATTAATTGGAGTTCTAAAGAATCAGCTTGTATCTGGAACTGACCTTGACTGACTAATATATTGGAGAACTGACTAGTGATACAAGAAGGATTAACAAGTAAAACAGTGAACAGAGAGTTTAAATAGACAATGCCAGTATGCAGCTTGCAGGTATAGCAGCTAGTGTAGAACCTTTGAGTAGCTAATTAAATAGGCAACCAAAAGTTGCAGATATGGCTTGTTGTATTCTTGTCTATGTAACAAATATCAGGGACTTATAAGCAGTCCCTTGATTCTAATATTTGAATAAAATGCCCTTACCCAAAAATGAGAACTTAAACAAAAAAAATATCCATCTTCTATACTAATAGACAACTTAATAATATAAATAATTTTAATAGAATTTTTATTAAATTTGTTGTAATCTTATAGTAATTTCTGTAAAAAATTTGATTGCTTTATTTACAAACTATTATAGTAATATAGTAATTTAGATAGAATTATAGTTTTGTACTAAATTAATAGCAACTAATTATAAAAATTCAATTATTATTTATTGAATTTTGCTATTTAGATAGTATTTTGTTTGTTCTAAATTAAATTTATTTAATTGATAATTCATGAAAGAAGGAGAATTTGTATTAATAAAATACATAATACTTATATAAATTATATATAAAATACAAAATCAGCATTTCTAACTATGTAAAGTTAATTTTTTATTAAATTAACATCTTGTAGACTTTTAATAAAAGTTGTAGAGCTAATTTTTGTGATTCTAATAATACATAGCTAGATCGGTAAAAAATAGTTAGGTAAATAAAAAGTTACAAGCAATTAAAATTCAAAAATTTTATAAAAATAGAAATCATTAATTCTGTATTAACATATTTTATTATGTTTTATTATAAAAATCTTTCCTAGTTAAAATTCTTCTTCTATCATGAATTGTTAATTAAATTATATTATTGAAATAAAAATTTTTGGTAATTGAAAATATTTCTTATATATCTCAAGATTTTACTAAGATAATTGTATTATTAACAAAAAATGACTCTTGCGCAATTTTACTATAAATTTTTAATTTTAATCTAATTTAAACTCTAACTATAATATAATACAGTAATATAAATATAATATTTCTAATAAAATATATTTATCTAATATGTTATTGGCTAATTCTAAATATAAATTATTGGTTATAATTATAGTGTAATAATAAAAATTATCATTACAATACAAACTAACTTAACTATATACTGCATATTATATGAAATAGCAAATAAGTTCTTACTAATTTTTTTATAGTACTTTATAATAAAATTATATTAATTTCAATACAAACTCAATTTAACTACTTAGTATATTACTAAAATAATATATAAATTTTGAATAGAATTTTTTATAGTAACTTATAATAAAAAGGCAATTTTTATTTATACAAAGTGTGTACAAATATGAATCACATGATTATAGTAAAATCATGTAATTTATATATGTATTATTATAATAGCAGATTAGAATTTAAAATTGGTTTTATGTATTTTTTATATATACAATAGTACTGGTTTAATAAAGCTTAAATATATTGAATAACTTACCATTTTGTAGCTATCACTATATAAAAAAATTATGTACTATAAACAATATATTAGTGCTATATTAATAAAGCTACTATTATTATATATATATATGTATATTATGTGCACTAATGTACTGTATATTTTATACTATATATTAAAAGAACATTGTATGCTGTCTACCTTTTAAAGTTACATTTTTGATATCTGTTACACTTAAATTAAGTAAGTTATATCCTATAAGAGTATATTATTGCAACTAAGTGTTTTTTAATATTCCTTTTTTGGTATTTGATTATCTAAAAATGTGAATATTTATTAATGTATATGAATAAGGAATATCTATACATGAGGATGAAAGCATTTCGGGTTCTAAAACCCGAAATTAAAATTTGAAGACGAAATTGTTTTTGACCTATTTTACTTGAAAAACAAAATTATTTGATACTTTTTTTGAATAGACAAAATTATAAAGAACATATCTATATAAATTTAATTTGCTCTTCCTTATAAAAAATTTTAATTTTGTCTAATGAAGACGAAATAGGCCTTTTTCAAAAATCAATTTCGGTAGCATCACTAGAAATATCCAAAAAATTTGCAATGTGGATTAAGGTTGTTTGGACATGTTTTGTATAGAAATATCCTGTTTTTGATAAATATGTCCAACTTACATGGTTCAATATGGTTTGGCAGTTTAAAAATGGCTATTAATTATTAAGCTATGATGTACTGAAAATACATGTATTTGTACAATTTACCAAAAACAGATATGCTCTTAAATAATATTAAATTGCAAATATCGTATAGAAGTTAGAAATGAAGTTGTTTATCTAATATCTAATCTAATATTTACAGTAATATCTAGTAATATGGGTCGATTCTAAAAAAGCTCAGGCCAGTCAACCAGGCTGACAGTGGGCTGACCTTTTGCTAGTGTAATTTTTTTTTAAGCAAAATTAGTTAACATATCTATATTAAATATGAAAAGCTATTAGGTAGTTTCTTGTCAAGCTCTTGTAATATTAAATGATTTAATTATTATTCTTTTTGTCCTTAAGAAACTTTTAGCACTTTAGTATTTTATGTTGATTGATTGTCTATGCTACCGAACATTTCTAATCCTTATATTATATTTGCTATTGCCAATTTATCACCTAAATAAGCCAACTTCTCTTATTTATTATAAACAACTAGCTGATTTTTATTCAATTTCTAGCCTGAAAATATGTTTAGAAGAGAAATAATTCTAACACTTCTCTTATTAACCAGCTCAGCTCACAAAGGTGCAGGCTGAGGGTCAACTCACCCATCGACCCAGCCATTGAACTGGAGTCAACCTGTATCACTAGTAATATCTAATTCTAATACTATATATTAAAAGTGTATTGTGTACTAGGCATTCTTAAAATTACGTTTTTGATATCCGTTGCACTTAAATCAGGTTACATACTGTAAATATTAATTTTTGATTTATAGTTCTGCAACTATAATACAGTATCAATATATATACTTATAGTATACAACTGCAAATAGATATTAGCTTATTTAAAATCTAAGATGTGAATCATATTATAATAGCATTGATAGATGTTTAGAGAATTTGAACATGTATATAATTCTGGTTTATGAAACAAATACCAAAGAATATATGGCTTACATAAATCGATATAGATTTAATACTTTTAATAATTTAGCACATAGGTATATACATATATTATACATACCAGATATATTGTATCCAACAGAATATGTTTCTAAATACTTTTAAAATTATATATTAATATTTGTAAATATTATGCTATAGTTATAAACAAAGTCACTTTGTTACAATTAGTTGTTATATTATTAATTTAAGATTATGATTTGTTTTTTTTATAAAAATCGTGTTTATAGTAGATTTATTTGATAAATAAATAGACTTAATAATTATAAATAACTATAAATATTTATAATAATAATTCAACATTTGGCCTATAATAAGAATAAGAATTACAATTCTAATAAGTATAAGAATAAGAATTATGATTACAATTTCAATTACAATTACAATACAATTACAATACAATTACAGTTACAATACAAATACAGTACAATACAACTACAATTACAATATGATTATAAATACAATTACAGTATAATTTTAAGCAAATAATACTATAGTACTATATTAAAACATAAGTTAGTAAAAATAACATTTGACCATCATGCTACCTATAAAGAAAATGAAAGAAAATGTTTGGCTGCACAAACTGCTAAACAGAAAGCAGAACAAAATAAAAAATAAGAGAATGTAGAAAATCACAAACCCTACAAGAAAAATTTAATAAGCGATTAGACTATAAAAAAAGGATAAAAATTTCTATATAATTATCAACACATAAATCTTAAATAACCTATATACTATGAATATTAAAATTATTTCAAGTGTTTTTACTACTATATAGACACTTAATAATATTTTACTCCCATATGTATATGCATATATATGTATATGTATAAGCCACAAATAAGTACCATGCAATGTGCTCTGATTTAACATAAGCCAACCAAATTGACTTAGCTACATCAAGCAACCAATACAATTATATATAATTTTTATGTTACACTTTCTGATTAGTATAAACTTTTTTTCGCAATATTTTTTTAATTTTATTGCATGTATAAATAAAAAAATTTTAACCTGTTTTATTAAAATGAATTTTACAATGTAAATTTGTACACCAAAAAACAAATGTATAAGCATTTATATATCCAATCAGAACTATAAATTATTACTGAATTATAGTATTCTATTCTGATATGCTAAAGTAATTTTTTAATTAATAACTTTTTATAACTTCTTTACCAAATTTAAACATATTAATTTTCATATTTTTACAAAATACTATAGTCGGACCTCTATAAATGCAACTTCCATAAAAGCAATACCTCTCTAAATGTACATTTTTTTCTTTTTCGTAAGCTATTATTAGTGCTAAATGCATGTTCTATATAGGGTTCCGAAGTTCAGTTCAGTTCAATAGAGGTTCAGGTTCAGGTTCAATGAACCTGAACCTGAACCTGCTCTAAAAGTTCAATACTGAACTGAACCTGAACTTAAAATTATTGAACATGAACCTGAACCTGAACTTAAAAAAAGTTAAGTTCAGGTTCAGTTCAAGGTTCATGAACATGTTCAGGTTCATAATATATGCACATGTTTACCTAAATCACAAAGTTAGGATCAATTAGTAAAATTTAGAGAATCATAGAAATTTGTATAATTTTATTAATAAAATTATACAAATTTTTATAATTCTCTAAATTTTACTAATTGATCAAAACTTCTTGCACTAAGTAAACTTGTTAAGCACCAAAAAACACATCAAATCGGCATATTTTATTTTACTTTTCTTAAAATTTGAAGAAAAGATGCTTAATTTTGGAAATTTTCATCAAAAATTCAAAATTAAGCATCTTTGACGCATATTTTAAGGAAAATAAAATAAAACATACCGATATAATGTATTTTTTGGTGCTAAACAAGTTTACTTAGTGCAAGAAGTTATGATCAATTAGTAAAATTTAGAGAATCATAGAAATTTGTATAATTTTATTAATAAAATTATACAAATTTTTATAATTCTCTAAATTTTACTAATTGATCAAAACTTCTTGCACTAAGTAAACTTGTTAAGCACCAAAAAACACATCAAATCGGCATATTTTATTTTACTTTTCTTAAAATTTGAAGAAAAGATGCTTAATTTTGGAAATTTTCATCAAAAATTCAAAATTAAGCATCTTTGACGCATATTTTAAGGAAAATAAAATAAAACATACCGATATGATGTATTTTTGGTGCTAAACAAGTTTACTTATATCAAGAAGCTATGATCAATTAGTAAAATTTAGAGAATCATAGAAATTTGTATAATTTTATTAATAAAATTATACAAATTTCTATGATTCTTTAAATTTTACTAATTGATCATAGCTTCTTGATCTAAGTAAACCTGTTTAGCACAAAAAAATACATCATATCGGTATATTTTATTTTATTTTCCTTAAAATTTGCGGCAAAGATGCTTAATTTGAATTTTTGATGAAAATTTTCAAAATTAAGCATCTTTTCTTCAAATTTTAAGAAAAGTAAAATAAAATATGCCGATTTGATGTATTTTTTGGTGCTTAACAAGTTTACTTAGTGCAAGAAGTTATGATCAATTAGTAAAATTTAGAGAATCATAGAAATTTGTATAATTTTATTAATAAAATTATACAAATTTCTATGATTCTCTAAATTTTACTAACTGATTTATACTTCTCACTCTAAGTAAACTTGTTCAGTATCAAAACATACGTATATTTTTATTCAAATTCAAACTAGTTTGCAAAATTTGAACTAGCCCAACCAAACTTATGATTAAGTTTGAGTTTAGTATAAAGTTTTAATAATAAAATTTAGAATTTGAGTCTGGTCTGGACCAGACCAAACCCGGACCCAAACCTAGAATTACTAGTTCATATGAACACCAGACTGAACCTGAACATGTTCATGAACTTATGAACTGAACCTGAACTGAACCTGAACCAGCTATAAAAGTTCAATACTGAACCTGAACCTGAACCTGAACTTGACCTAAGTTCAGTTCAGTTCAGGTTCATAGAAACACTATTCTATATTCTGTAAATGCATGTTCTCTTAAATAACATTTTATATTACACTAGCCTTCCTAAATACATATAGCCAATCAAATTTTAGTATTTAAGATAGGTTACCATAATTTACCGTGGAAGGTACCCCCTTTGATCAGTACTTCCCTTGATTTGTACATTTTAAGGACATTGTTATGGTATTTTGTAAGGTACCCAGGTACGAATCAATAACCACTTATAACGTTGCTATTTTTTAACTCAAGTAATAAATGTTATTTAATTTTTGGGTGTTTTACTAGCTTTTATTAGATGGGTTTCAATTTAACCCTCAAAACCCACTTACCGTATACTTGTTTAATATAAACTCTACTTTAAAACTAACCTCTATTGTAGCCTTAACCGATAACCATTAAAAATGTGCCCTAAAAATTTATATTTTTTAGTGGCCAGTCAATTTTTATTTTTTTTTAAAAAATATGCATATGGACAGTCAATTTTTTATGCAACACATATTTTATTTTAATCAATCCAATTTAATTTAATCTGATTTCATTTAATCTGATTTTATTTTAATCCATTTTTATTTAATCTATCACAATTATTATTAGACATGTAATATATGCAATTTTGATTCAAGGTTTAACAAGCAGAATATTAGATAGTATGTTTATTTTTAAACTTCAAAAATTTGTGCGATTATAGTTATTCCCACCACTGATTTACAAAATTTTTCACCTCATTCTAATAATAAGATTTGATTTTCTCTTCCTGAGCCAAAAAATTTTGTCAGGCTAAAAAACCTTGTGGCAAAAAATTTAATTGAGATGGAAAGCTTTGCTCGAGCAAAAAATATTGTTGAGGTAAAAGGTCTTGTTGAGATAAACAGTTTTGTTGAGGTAAACGGTTTTGTTGGTATTGGTTGGGCAGAAAAACTTGCGAAAGTTGAAATGGCTGTTGAGATAAAAGATTTTGTTGCTAAAGTGGGAGATCTTGTAATGGAAGTTGTTGTTGAGGTAGGAGGTATTGATGAGGCCAAGAATCTTGTAAAAATAGAAGAGTTCGTTAAACAAAAATATTAAATTTAATTTGTGAAATCAAATTTTTACCATCAAAAAAAATATTTTTATTATCTTCAACTTAATCGTGTTCATTAATTTCATTATTTTCAACTTGATCATAGTCAAAAAGTAAATGGTTCTCTGATCCGTCTGTTGCAATTGAGATACCACAACACTTAAAAAAGCATTTAATTAGTTGAATATCAATATCATCCCATGCATGCTTAACCCATTCTGCAATAAGATTATAGGGTAAACATTTAATTTGACTAGCTGCAGTTAATTCTTTTACTTCTTGTGCTATCCATTAGTTGTACATAGACCTGATCTATTAATAAAAGAAATATTATTTTATATTTAAAAAAAAAATAAAAAAAAAATAAAAATAAAAAAAACGCCCCTTCGCCTTGAATGATTTATTAATCGATATGTCGAGTGGTTGAATTTTTGATGTCAACCCTTCAGGAATAATTGTGATATTGGTGTTCTTTTAAGAAAGATTACCTTTAACAGAAGAAACTAAATGATCCTTAAATAAATCCATTACTAATAATGATCATGGATTTCTAGACATGGTATACAATTGTTCCAAACAGTTTCTACCCAATAATTCATTTTTACTTCATTCATCCAGCCCTTTTCATTAGCTCTAATGATTACACCTTGTGGAAAATGAAGATGCAGAACATTTTTTAGTTTAAAAATGATTATTGGTGTTAATTTTACACCATTCCTATACATGTGAGCACAACAGTAAAACAAGATTTCTCATAACCACAAGTTCAAATACTAATAGTTTTGTTTCCTTTATTATCAACAGTTACACTACTTGGCATATCAAAAGCAAGAGGGGTTTCATCCATATTACCCATTAATGATAACAGGTGATCATGTTGAATACAACGATATTGGACGAAATTTAAAAATTCTTGCCATTGTGCTTCTAATTCTTCTGGTAATTTTTGTGCAATAGTTGTTCTATGACAGTTACTAAAATTGTAGCGCCGTAAAAAACCTTCAAGCCATTTAGTACTCCATTTAAACTTATTGATATCAGAATATTGAGAAATATATTGTGTAGATTTTGCTAAAGTTGCTGCTTTTGTTTGTATCATATGACTGCTAACTGGATTTAATTTAGCTTGCAAAGCTTGAACCCATTTAGCGAGTTCTTCTTCAAGATCAGGATAATGTGGTTTAGCACCAGTATTAAAACATTTAACATGTGGTTGAGCTAATAGTAGCTGTTCTCGCTTATTTCTTCAATCCTGAATTTGTTTGGTTTCAATTTAAAATTCGTTAGCTGTTCCATGTATAGTAGCACCTGGTACATTGTCGAGGTAAGAAAGAATAAAAAGTTTTTCCCGGCTGTTCAATGTCATACCTGT
Organism: Gigaspora rosea; assembly: GCA_003550325.1. NCBI lineage: Eukaryota > Fungi > Glomeromycota > Glomeromycetes > Diversisporales > Gigasporaceae > Gigaspora > Gigaspora rosea. The sequence goes on along the minus strand of QKWP01000894.1, from coordinate 34,405 downwards.
TTTTGTTGAAGATTAAGTTGTAAGAATACTTTCTAAGAGTACCATTGTTAAGATTGCAAAAAAGTAAAAGTTTAGATATTTTATAGATGTAAAAAAAAAATTGCAAAAATTTCTTGCAAAAAAAAAAAGCATAATTTTTGCGAAAAAAATTTTTTTTGCAAGACATAGAGGTAAGATGTAAAATTTATAAACTACTGGTACTAGTAGGATCATAAAATCTTTTTCATAAACATTTTTTTTATTTTTTTACAGAATTAAATCATATTACGAAGCATACATACAATACAGTAAGTAGAAAAAATAAATTGAAAAAATTCAATATAGTACGATATCTTTTACTGTACGGTACCTATGTATTGATTCATACCCCCTTACAAAAGACCACTACATAATGTACCCTACACCATACAAGGCACCCAGGGGTACAAATCAAATTTTTTACCATGTGAAATTAAATCGTACCCGGGTACCTTGCATGGTAAATTATAGTATACAGTTTTTATAGAAGTTATACAAACTTGATAATCTAATTTTTAAAGCTGCAATTTAATTGGCTCTCTTTAAATGCTAACCTCAATGCATGTTGTAGACTTGTCCCTATGAGTTGCATTTATAGAGGTTTGACTGTAACTATTATTAACACAATATAATATAATTTTCTAATAACATATTCACATACTACAGTGTACGATGTATTATGAAATAATTTTGATATATGATATTAACTATAATGTACAGATATGTTGGAATGGAAAGTTCTGATTGGTTTGGATTGGTTTAATATATATTATAAAATATATTAAAACAATCCAAACCAATTTGAACTTCCAATCTACAAATATGTTAATGAGAATATTAATTCCTACTATAATTAGATAAATGAAAACCATTACTTATACTAAAAATGATTTTGCAAAAATAAGCATAGTGAACTTCAAAAAAGTTGAATGGACCCATTTAGAGATGTGCAAATGCAGGTTTTTTTTTGTCTTTGCATTACATAATGTGACATTATGCAGCATGATGCATTATGCAATCCTGTATTTTATATAATATAATTATTTTATTAAATTTAATTGCAAGTAATTTAGTTAAGTAAATTGAACCAAATCAACAATATTTAGTTAGAAAATCACAAATAAAATTGCTTTAAGCTTTAGATATTATTATAATATAAGAAACATTATTATCTAGTAGTTTTTTTGCCTTAATTAGGCTAGCTATTAAATATTAAATAGTAAAATTAGAAAACTACAACATATAGTAATAAAAGTTGGGTCAAGAAATTTGTTTGCTAAAAACTATTGTAGCAAATTGAAAAGAAATATGCATAATTTGTAAGTTCTAATTTAAAAAAATATTACTAAAATAAAAGCAAATTATATAATTTTAATTGAATTAAAATTATATAATACTTTTTATATGCATTTTTAAATTTTACAAGTCTTGCATTATATTATTCAACATTATACACTGCATAATGCAGTATGCATAATGCATAAGGCGCATCTCTAGACCCATCAAATGATGCCTAATGAAACTATATGATGCTAATTCTTATATGCTATTATTTATAAAAAATCAAAATAGATTGTTTGATTTTTATATATTGTACTATGTAACAATTAGTATCATATGGTTTTATTAGACATCACTAGAACAAGTGACTATACATTTCAAAATGTTATACTGTATATTCATGTGATCGTACTGGTACAAAAGTTATCTAATCTTACTTAAATGAGATAGTGGCATGTAAGTGCCACCTGTTGTGCTAGTATCCCTTAGTTTGTACTACTTCGCAAGCAAATTTGCCTGTATAATTACTATAAATATACCTCTGATCTATTTTTTTAATCATTTAAAATATTTNTAATTACTATAAATATACCTCTGATCTATTTTTTTAATCATTTAAAATATTTAAATAAAATTTGGTATTATAATTTTTAATAACAAGGATTATATTTTTTTATTTTTTTAATTTTTTTTTTTATTTAAAAAGTTTATTTTGCTTATAAGCTTAAAATATTAAATTTTAAAGAAATTTTTTAACCAAAAAAATATTTTACAATATCTTGGCGAATTCTCTAAATATTAGTTTTAAAAATATAGTTTCTAATACAATATTGTAGTTTATATAAAGAATGTCAACTTTCATTATTGGACTTTATATGATTTACTTCTAAAAATTAAGACTTGTATTAGAAATGAAAATTTTTTTTATAGACAGGAACATATAAAATTTGAGAAAACCTAAAGAAAAGTTTCTATGGTAAAAGTTCCAAAACAAAAACTTTAAACTTTTATTACACCAAAGTTTTTTAATAATTTTAAAAAAAATTTTATAATAAAGTTGATAAAACAGAACTAATATTATATTTTTTACTTAGAAAGTATATAGCTAAAATTAATATTTAAGGTTTTATTTAAAAAATTTAAAATTTTATAATTTTCACAGGCAAATATGCCTGCATAACAAATTAAGGGATACATTATATATACATATATACAGTATATTGATATATTGCTATAATTAGAAGTTATTTGTACATATATACATATTTATACAGAGTCAATGCAAAATGCAAAATATTTGACTATTTTAGATTAAAATTTGTATGCTAAGTAAAAAAATAATAGTAACTATAATGCTAATGAAAATAGAATTATAAGCAACAATTAATTTAAATTTGAATTTGATATGTTATATAATTTATAATTTTTCTAATACTAACTAATGCTACCTCCGAATCTCAGATAAGAACAAGCAAGATACTATTGCTATTTAATATATCATTTACTATACTAACAGATTTTTGTATAATGTTTGTACTATTTACACTTTTTTTTTTAACTAGATGATACTTTTTTTATTTATTAGTAAATATACAGTAACTAAAGCAATAACTGCTGTTTCAATAGTATATAATACATTTTTAACCAAATAAAAACTCACTCGATATTGAAGTACCTAGGTGCGATCTGCTGATAACATTTCTATCTCCGTCGGAGTTCTAAACTCACTCGAGACTTGAATTCCAATACCACCAATCAGTTGTTAACACTACATCAGGATCATACTCCTTTCCTTAAAATTTTTCCTTCTTCATAAAGGGTAAAATGAAAAAGGTAGAAAGCAAATCAAACTACCAAGAAAATGAAAATATCAAAAAGAAAAAAAACTGATACAAAAAAGAAAAAACAGAAGAAAAGAAGTCTATTCTGACATGGGGAAAAGAAAGAAAGAAAAAAACAAAAGAAAAAAAATAAAACTAATAGAAAATACATTTAAAAATTATATAATACTCTTAAATTTACTCTACTTTAAATTTAATCCACAAAATCACATTCGGGGTAGAGTTAACCTTGCAAAAATTTTCTAGAATGTTCTCCAATTGACCAATGTTGTTCCCTGTTCTAAATGTAAGCAGCACCATGAATTCCTTGTGACTCTTGTTCCAATTGGAACTGGTAAAACAATGCAGTCTTTTGGAGGGGGTAAGCCGAATTTCCTACTTTTTGTTGGCGAAGTATTCCCTAAAAAACTCCAAAAAAGCGAAAATATAGTAGTAGGTATTTGGTTCATGACCTTTAAATTTTCTAATGAGTGTGTTGGAGCACTTCTTTGCTGTTCTTCTTGTAAGCCATATACAAAAGACTTTGTTAACGAAAGACTTCTTTCTCCAAAAATTTGTATACAAGGGCACCACCTTCTGCCAGTTATCTTGTATACTAATGCTTTTGGTTTGCATGCCAAATATATAAGAGAGTCTCCAAGAAAAAAAGCAGAAGAACTATCTTGGTTGACCTTCATAAAAACTATTGGTTTGTTGTGCTTCTTCTTCTTACTCCAGCAAATTTGTTTTCCATTTGTTGTGAAAATTTTGGTGCAAGTGATCATCGAGGAGAGTGTGCCATTTACACTTTTTACATTTTCTTCTGTTTGCATTATTTATTACCTTTTCTGAACTACTCTCTATATTAACATGTATATAATCTGTTAAAACCTGCTTTCACTATATGCTGGTATAGCTTTATCAAAACTTGCTTTGAGTCTTTTTGAAGATCATTCTTTATACATTACTATAGCAGAATTATTAATATCAGCTATATTTAGACTTTCTGTTTCCAGATTGTTTAATTTGTTTTGAGTATCAAAAATAAAAGTTTTGAAAATGTTCATTAATTTAGACAGCAAATCAACCTTAATATTGAGCAAATGATCTTTTGTAGTGATATTCTTTTATTTTAGTATATGGTACATCATATCTAGTAAATAATGTGGAATTTAAAACAAGTATCAATTTTTAGCATTTGTTTTTGATTTAGGCCAATATATCTGGCTATTAACAATTTGCAAAATCAATTAGAACTAAATATACCAAGTTAATAGGGCTATTAAGAAAACAATTAATTATGCTATTAGGATTTGAAAACTATTTATTTGAGATTATACTTATATGAAAAGTAGCATGTTAGGAGTAGGTTCCAACATGAAAGAAGTGCTGATATGACAAACCTTTATTAAACAAAAGAAGGCAATATATATCTTTACTAAGCAAGCTAGAATAATGACCTATTTCTTGGGTTCTAGTTGCATATATATTCTATACTTCTAAAATCTCTTTTCGAGATATTGTTTAAGCTGTGAACTAAAAAGAATTTGTTGTATACTCTGTTTTTCTTCTCTAATTTCAATATTTAACACTTCAAATTATTTACTGTTAGATAAAATAATTATAACCACTAATATTTAAGCTTTTTGACAAGTTAATTTATCATACAATATATGGGTTTGTATTGTTTCGCCAACAATCACTTCACCGACATAACATTTTACTGACAAATACTCATTGACAAGTTCATTTTACTGACAGTTTGTTTTACTGAAGTTCATTTCGCCAACAAGTTTTTTTTCAAAAAGCACCCTAACTTTAGCCCTAATTCTACCTAATTCTACCTGACCTAACGACAATGACCAGAATTACTTTGTCGGTAAAATGAGCTTAGGTAAAATAAACTGTCAGTAAAATGAATGTATTGGTAAATAATTGTTAATGAAATGTTATGTCGATGAAGTGATTGTCAATTAATTGATTGCCACCTACAATATATATCAGTTACAGGACATGTCCTTTTTTAGAGTTTCAAATACTGTTATATATAAATCAAATAAGTTGATTCATCTAATTTTATATATAAATTTATACAAAAAAATTATTTAAATTAAATTTATTTAAAATATACATATAAATCTTTCTTTAAATTTTATTTAGTATTTAATAATCTTTAATTTAAAGTTTTAGTTCTTAACTCCAAATAGTTCAAAGAAAATTTTCTTTTAAAGTTGATATATTTTTTTCTTTACAACTCTGTAAAGTTAAAGCAATAATATAATTGGTTAAATAATCTTTCAAAAATATAAAAGACACCATTAAGTAAAAGCTTCTTGTGCTCTAATTAAAAGTTAAAGAGGAGGTTCTTCTGATTCAAATAGTACAGTTCAAGACATCTAAAGACTAAAATACTAATTCGCGACAAATTTGTTCCATTTTAAAAAAATTTATAATGAATTTTGATGTTTTATTGATTCCTTGTATTTTGATTAGTTAAAAATTTTTTTTTAATAGCTAAAATTTTATTAATTAACAAATTTTTTAAAAATTAGCCAATAGACAAAGACCAAAACATATAACTTGTTTTATTTTTGGTAATTTTTTAACGTATTATATAAAAATCGTACATATTCAAAGTGATATAAATCAATAATATATAATAATTATTTTTAAAATAAAGCTGCTAAGTTGTAGCAAATTGGCTTGGCTACAATTTAGCAGCTTCCTTTTTTTATATCTTTTCTGTATCATGAGCTATTAATTTTTAAAATTATTTTAGTCTTTAGGTATCACGCACTGTAGTTAAATTATCAAAATCAGCTTGGTAGATTCCAAGATACTTTACTTGGGTCAAGGAAGAGAACATAGAAATCTGCAAATTCACTATTACACAAAGTATTATAATTTATAATACTTTGTATATTAGTAAATTTGCAGAGCCCTATGTTCTCTTCTTTGACCCCAAGTATCTTGGGATCTACCAGGCTGATTTTGATGATTTAACTACTATTGGAATTAGAAGAACCTTTTTTTTAACTTTTAATTAGACACAAGAGTGGCACAAGAAGTCTTTACTTAATGGCATATTTTATATTTTTGAAAAATTATTTTAACTAATTATATTATTATCTATATATTAGCCAACTGTATTGCATGTATGAAAGAAGTGCCAGAGACTTTAGAGCACTTGGCAGAGTGTGATGCATACAGTTTCTTGTGGCATAATATTGAAGTGGTAGCAACAGAAGCAGTATGGCAGAAGCTATCAGAGGAAACGAAGAAGTGATTAAGTCTATACGATTTTAGAGACATTCTACTACCGGATACAGGAAATGAACGTAACGAGATGTGTATAGGTTATATGAAGGGTCTGTGTACAGCAAAAGTTAGTGGATCTTTACGAGAATATATGCCAACAAAAAAAGAGTGGAACAACTGCTTTAGAAGCTTCGTTTACATATGGAGAAATGGTTTCTTTGATTTCATATGGTCAGAGCGCTGTAAAATGCTTTCAATATGGGAAAAAGGAGAAGGTATTAGCCCAAAGATCAAGAGAAAGAAATCTGATAATGGAAATGGACAGAAAAAATCATGTAACTAATTGAAGGAAAGTGAAACGGTTCAGATAGAAGAGTCAAGACCTAGAGGAAGTAAGAAAATGAATATCGAGAAGAGGTAGGAAACCATGATCGAGGACTTTATAAAGAATAGAAATTATCCATTCTGGTTTGGCCTGTGACAGGGCTGACAAAGTTGTCTGTCTCATTAGTAAGGCAGTGCGACAGGTTGCACCAAGGTGCTCACGAAGTATTCAGGTGATACCGGACCTGCTATAAGATAGATAGATAGAATAAATATAAATAATTAATTTAGTTATATTATGTATCAAGTATCGATTTAATAAAGGTACCAACGAGACTGTCAAAGGTTAAAAAAACAAAAAAAATATTAAATAGCCAAATCAGAAGACTATAATATATTGTAATAGAAGTTTGGTCAAGAAATTTGTTTACTAAAAACTATTGTGACAAATTGAAAAGGAATATATATAATTTATAAGTCTAATTTAAAAAAAATATTGCTAGAATAAAAGCAATTAAATAATTTAAATAGAATCAAAATTATATAATAATCTCTCTGTGCATTTTTAAATTTTACAAAAATTTTTATATTTCCCATTTATAATTTTTAATATAACTGTGATTATATAGAGGTTTGGATTTATAGTCATACCTTTTTATAATCACTATATTAGGGCGCAACCAACTTGGTAACTATAGGGAGGGATGACTGTAGTTAAATTTTGAGTTATTTATATAAGGTGTTATATAACACAGTATTATAAATATAACTTTCCTATTATATAATGCTCAAATAACAAATAAATTCTGCAACAAAATTATACAAACTTTTTATATAGTAATTTATAATAAAATATAGCAAACTAATTCTCCTTTACTATATAATTTATGTTATTGGAATAGCAAGTAAGTTTATTAATAAAATTACAGCAATTCCAATATAAACCAACTTAATCTAGCTTATAATATATGTTATTAGAAATGTAAATAACTTTGCAACAAAAATGTTTTTGGCAACTCACAATAAAATTAACATGCAAACTAACTTAATCTTGCACAATATAAGTGCTACCAAGAGAAAACTAGTTATTAGCTTTTAATATTTAGTTTGTTTTCCAAGTACTATTAAAATTTAATACAAACTAATTTACTTTTAATACAAACTAAATAACTCCTGCAATTGAATTTTTTACAGTAACTAATTCTAATTTTAATGCAAACTAACACAACTATTTATAGTATATTATTAGAATAATGAATAATTTTTATCAGAATTTTTTTATTAAACTTATAATTAAAATTATAATAATTCTAATACAACTCTTATTATATTAGTTACAGGCTTCCAGAAATTAGATGATTTCAGAAGGTGGGTGGGTAAGCTAAAGTATCAGGTATAATTCTGGCCAAAATTTTATAATTCTGGCTAAAGTTACAAAATTATTTTTGACAATTAAAAATTAATTATAATTGTTAATTACTTTTGATATACTGGGCTAATTTCAAATGATTTAACCACCAAAATGATCAGCTATATAAGAGGATTCTAGCAAGCCTAAAATCATAAAAATTCAATTACAAAATTCAAAGATTGGAATAAATTTGTGTTACTATAAATGGTTTATAATTCTTTAATAAATTATTAGTAACACAAATCTATTCCGATCTTAGGATTCAGTAATTAGTTTTAATGTTTTTGGGTTTGCTAGAATCCTCTCATTAAGTTGATCATTGAATCATTGAAATTGGCCCAGTAAATCAAAAGTTATTTAACAATTGAAAATTAATTTTTAATTGTTAATAACTTTTGATCTACCAAGCCAATTTTAATGATTTAACTACCAAAATGATCAGCTCAATAAGAGGATTCTAGAAGCCCAAAATCATAAAAATCTAATTACAGGAGCCAGAGATCAGAATAAATTTGTGTTACTATTAATGGTTTATAATTTTTTAATAAATTATAAAACTTCTATAGTAACTAATCAATTAAGCATACTCAAAAACTCTTTTTGCTGATCCTCATGGCCACACTTGAACAAGAAGGAAAGTCAAAAAATTCAAGACAGTTTTACTATAGTGCACCAAGTCATATCTTATCAAAAATTATGTATATTTTTAATAAACTTATAAAATCTTAAATTTTAAATATTTTTTAAACGGTTTTACAAAAGCACACCACGGGGATTCAATGCCAGTGTCAGAAATTAGATCAGAACATTATCGGAAAGTAGGTCAGAAAATTATGTATCATAATTTGGTATAATATAACATGATCAGAAAAATTCAAAACAAACGTTTCTTTTGTCAAAAAAAGCTTATTTTTCAAAAGTTTTGCATAAGAACCACTTTATTTTAACTAAAAAAAGTTTTTCTTGAGTGATTTTACAATATAACAATGTAAACCCAAACTCTAACTGAGCACTCAACTAACCCTAACCTAACATAAAACAAACTTGAAAGAATTTTGGTACTGATAACATAGGGGTGAATTTTTGATGCTGATACTGGGGTAGATATCTAATTTCCAATACTGGCGTTGAACGCCAGTAGTGTGATTTAGTAAAACTGCTTTTTAAAAATGTAACTAATAAAAACTATTATATTTTATTAGTACTTTCCAAATTATCAGTTAGAATATTTAAAAAAGTTTATAAATTAAAGTTATAAGTATTTAAAGCTATTATGCTTTCAAAAGTTTGGCATTTAATACAGTGCGGGACAGCAAAAACCATCCTATTTTTTATATGAAGTGCCAAATTTACAATTATTTAATTGATTTTGATTGGCTAATATTTTATAAAAAATTTTAATTGGTTAAAAAAAACATATAAATTCTTTTTTTATATAGTAAACACCAAATTTTCAAATATATATAAACTTTAAATTTTTATAACTTCTTAAAATTATAATAAATAAAAAATCTGTTTTAACAAAATTGTAGCTTAGACAAATAGTAACAAATTTGTAAGGCCAGATTTTTATTCAACTTATTTGTTATTAAGTTATAACAATTTTTATATTATATATATAAAAATTGGATGGTTTTTGCTATCCTGCACTGTATGAAAAAATTTTAAAATTTTTTTTATATTTTTTTTATTCAATTACAATTAGTAAATAACACATTTTGATTGGCTAAAAAGTATTTGTATATACCCAAATTTGGTGCATTTGATGTGAAATGACCTGGTGCAACATAGCAAGCAAGTCAAGCAAGCTTAACAAAAAAGATAGAGAAAAAATTTTTAGCTAGAGTTTATTAAAATAAAAATACTCACACAAAAGAAACTGCAGGTATGAACAAGAAGAAACCATTTTTCCAAAAATTTTTTTAGCAATTTATGAAAATTTTTGGGGTATTGGTGATACCCTGTAGTGCAGATCAGTCATAAACAAATGCGTGTGAGAATAAGCAAAAAGTAAACAAACAATAATAAACAATAAACAAACTCAAAAAGTCAAACATGTGACGAATTAGGAACAAATTTCTAGTAGATCAAATAATTTTGGTGTAAATAATCAATGAACTTCAATTTAGTACCAGATTGAAAAGTTTGCATTCTAAAAAAAGGCTGCAAGCTATTAGATTAGGGGCCAGGAGTTGCATAAACTTGCTAAAAAAAGAATGTAGAAAAACACAAATAATTGATAAAGAAATTTCTGAGGCAGTTCAGCTGCAAAAGAAATTTTCAATATAAAGCAACTAATTGAAAACTATCCAAAAATTTTAGAACAGCAACTCAAGCTGATTAAAGAAGACAATAGGCAAACTGTTGAACAAAAAAGAAAGGCCTTTTATTAAAAATGAAAAGTGGGGTTATTGATTATAGAATTGAGGAGTTGGAAGAACAAAGAAAAACCCAGCTCAAGTAAATATTAATTAATACAGTATTTCTTAAAGAAAACATCCCAAAGTACTAATGGACTTATATGCAAACAACCAACAGAACAAAGATAATGAAGTAGATCTACTACAAGAAGAAAAAGCAGAATCCGTGAACAAGAAACATAATCCATATATTTCTCTAAAAATGTACAAAAGAAAGAGAAAAGAAGAGAATAAATTCCAATAGAATTGAATACAAATACAAACCAAAGTGAAGTAAAACTAGAAATGAAATTAGAACAAATAGTTGAAGATAAATTAAGTGAAAGGGAAATTTGGTACTACTAGAGATACCTTTCAATAGGTCAAAGGACAAAGTAAGAAAAAACCTCACTTTATGGGACATACAAATGTGACTCTTGCATGACAAATTAGAAAGAACCTCAGTTTCTATATCAGAGTAATAGTCAAGGGTTTTATAGCAAATGAAAAGTCGAAGGCAGCCTATGTAGAAATTGAGTTTAAGAATAAAAAACAGGAAAATGAATTAGAAAGCACATGGGCTGTTCATTATGAACAAGGAAAAATGATCAAATCTTACTCAAGGTCAATATGACACAGAAACACTCATAGAAAGAAGTAAACACAAACTCATTATTAAGAACATCTCTAAAGTAGTGATTGATACTATACTCCTTAGACAACTAAGATGTATTAATGCTAAAGTGGTTTACATCTCAGCTAATAGAAATAGAAACCAAAGAGGAACTGCTTCCATCTATTTTGCAAATGAACAGGATTGTAACTCAGCTTTAGAAAAAATAGTATATTACTACTACACTAAGTTAGAATAGGTTTTTAGAAATAAAATAGAACCCAATTATAATCAAACCATAAGAGAGAAAAGAATTCTAACTAGCTTGAATGCTTTAAGTATTATTGGAGAACATAGCTTTGGTAAATCAAAAGAAAGCCTTCAAGTAGACAATAGAAGAGTAAACAAGTCCTATGGCAATCATCCAGTGAAAAGAAGAATAGAATCAGAAAACAAAGAAAAACTTAGACACACTTTCTTTACACAAGATGTACCACAATTCAGCACAATGTTACATGAAATACTTAAAAGGTTAGAACTGATTGAAGGCATGCAGACCAAATAGGAAACAACCCAGAAGTTGGGCATATAGATCCTGTTCGCTCCTAAAGCCATACCAGTTGCACTAAAGAAATAGAGCATCCTTATCCTGTACCCGGGGTAGAGGCTTTTATTCTATGCCCGGGAGGTATAAGTTTTTATCCTGTACTGCTTAAATATGATTGGTCCAAATTTTAAAAACTCAAAAAAATTTATTATTATTAATTAATTAAAGATAATTTTTTATTAGAAAAAATACAAGTAGCGAAAATACAAAAAAAAATTTATTATTATTATTATTAATTAATAAAGATAATTTTTTATTAGAAAAAATATAAGTAGCGAAAAGTACAAAAAAAAAAAATTTATTATTATTATTATTATTAATTAAAGATAATTTTTTATTAGAAAAATACAAGTAGCGAAAAGTACAAAAAAAAAAATAAAAGTAAAAAAAAATCGTAAAAAAAGCATAACAAGACAAACGACTAAAAGACTAGCAAACAACAATTAAAAACTCCACCAAGCAACAACGAAAATACCACCAAATAACGACCAAGAACACCAACAAATGACGATCAAAGAACCACTAATCTACAACCAAAAGCACCACCAAACGACGACCAAAAGCACTACCAAATGAAGATCAAAGCACAACCAAACAACAATCAAAAGCACCACCCAACGACTATCTAAGCACCAACAAACGACGACGAAAAGCACCAACAAACAATGACCAAAAGCACACCAAAAAACTACGACCCAAAACACTACCAAACTACAATGTAAGTACTACAAAATGACGACCAAAGGCACGACCAAAGGCACCACCAAATGACGACCAAAGGCACCAAACGACGACCAAAGGCACCACCAAACGACGACCAAAAACACCACAAAACGACGATGAGAGCACCATAAAAGAGCCACAAAAGCACTGCAAGAACGACAACGAAGGCACAAAAAAAATACCGCACAATGACGACGAAAGCAACAAGGGCACTATGAAAATGATGCCGGGCAAAACATGCGACTTTCTGTGTTAATCAGTTTAATTTAATTTATAAATATAGTCACATGACAGATACAGGATAAGACCCTCTACCCCAGGGTATAGGTTAAGTTTCTCCAAAGAAATATAGCAAAATTTGTGCCTTGCCAAACAAGGGGAAAAACAATACACAAAACAGTCGCACTAATAACAGAGAACAACAATATATAGATCCAGAAAAAACTGGTTTAAGCAATCTTAGTATTAGTTGTCATAACATTAATGGACTCAAATACAATAGCACAAAGGTAGACGGTTAATTGAATGGGAGTAAAAGAGAAAATGAACATAATAGGATTAGCAGAAACTAACATATATACTGAAAAATGATAGCAGATATATCACCTTTGGGCAAATACTTGTAAAAACAAGAATAAAGGTTCAGGAATTGGCTTGTTGGTTTCAAAATCATAAGAACCCTACTGCAGAAGGTTAAAAGAGAAATGAGTATTGCATAGACGCAACTTTCTTCTTCAAGCAGTTTATTTTGGTTATAGTAATGCTATATATTCTGCTGAATGTCAAGAACCTTGCAAAAAAGGTGCAACACCTAGTCATTAAAAGAGCACTAGAATGAAAGCAAAATGAACACTTTGTGATAATAGGAGATTTCAACCATATCATCAACTCAGAATTGGGCTATTACAATGAAATTCAAACTCAACCAAAAAACACCTACCACTACATACATGGTTAATAAACCAAAACTTTGTGGACACATTTAGAAAAGTGAATCTGGAGTCGAGAGAAGTTACATGGTCCAATTGGAGATATGGCATAAGAATTGCTCAAGTTGGATTTCTCACAACCTAATTGCAGATCTAACTAAGACCCAAATTTTAGATATATGGCTAATTACTGGTAGTGATCACAAGGAGGCAATGGCAGAAATCAAAATTGAATATTTAAAGGCTACACTAAGTACAGCTAATATTAGAAGAAAAGGATATAAAAGAACAACTATCTATACAACAAAGCCAGTGATGAAGATTAGAATAGTTATGCTAGTAACCTGGATGCATATCTAGCAAAAAGAAATTCAATAGTTTCATTAGATAGAATTAATTTAAAGGAAACAATAGATCAAGAATTTCTAGATCATGTATTTGATAGTTTTATGAATAGAATTATCTGTGTTGCAAATAAAAATATACTAAAAAAGCAAATAATAAATACACACAATTGTAGGAAGAAGGAAACAAAGGGGAAGAGAAGTCTCTTTTATATCTAGGTATGGTAGAAATTAGCAAGATTATTAGAGAGATTAGTAAATACAAAACAAATAGAATTGGACTGAAAAATTCTCCAAAATGGAACAAAACAATCTCCTCAATAAATACACACTGAGTATAGAAATAGATCATTGGAGGAGTCAAGATTTAACTGACTGGCAGGAGGATCTCAGAGGATAGTAAAGAATACTCAACCAAAAACTAGCAGCAAAACAATAAAAGGAAAACCTGGCATAAATTGATTACTATATGAACGAAAGATATGAAATGATACATAGCAGACAAGGAAAGATGCTTAAAAGTCTTCTAGAAAAACTGTTCAATAAAATCCAATTAGACAGAATTATAGTACAAGAGAATAGAACATGAGAGCTAGTGACAATCTGCAAGAAGTAATAAACAAAATCAAAGAATATTTTTAAAAGCAGTTTAATCATACAAGTACATTAACAGAAAGCTTTAGCATTTGGCAAGAATGGGCTGAATTTTTTAAACCAAAGTTCAAAATAAAGGCAAAATGGTACAATAGCCTTAGTGAAAAGATCACAGAGGAAGAATGGTACGAAACTCTGAGAAGTTAGAAGAAACACTGCTCCAGGTATATCTGGAATAGATTATATGCTTATAAAGAAAGCAAGTTCAGAAACACTATCACTTTTTAGAAAGTTCGCAAAAATATGCATTAGAAGTAGCCAAATTCCGAGAAAGTGAAAAATTGTGCAGTTGTACCCAATTCTGAAGAAAGCAGACTGGGAATAGGAATATAGTCTTTATAATGTGAGACCTATAGTACTCCTGCAAATATTTCACAAATGTGTTACCCGTATCCTCACAAAGAGAATCTCTAAAATTATCGTAGAACATAACATTTTACAAGGATACAATTTTGTAGGACTTCTAATAATTCTACAGAGAACCCAGTACATATTATCAACACAATAATGAAGGATGCAAAGGAGAAAAGAAAAGAGCTATTGTTGCTTCTACAAGATATGTCAAAGGCATTTGATTCTGTACCTTTGCATATGCTGAACCTAGCTCTACAAAGAATCAAGCACTCTGATAATATTTGCTTCTTTATATTAAATTTATTCCAGGAAAGGAAGATTAAAGTCATAACAGCACACGGGTTAACAGAAAAGATTCAGGCAGATAGAGGAATAGATCAAGGAGAGGTCATCTCACTATTACTGTGGAGGTTGTTTTATGGCCCTCTACTATGTCGAGTACATGTAAGTAAAACAGTAAGTTATGGGCTATAGTGCAAAAGTTACACAAATCTCATCTACAATTGCAATGTAACTGCATTAGCTAGAATTGCAGTAGTCGCATATGCTGATAACACAACCTGGATCGCGGAATCAAAGAAACAGCTTTAAAAAATTAGTTATATAGCTGAACTGTTTTTACTCACTCAATCAGATTAAGGTTAATAGAAATAAATCAAAATTGCTAGTACTTAACAATTGCAGTTCTGACTAAGAGATTGCTCTCAATGGACTGAGAGTAATCCTGGAAAAAAGAAGTTGATTAGAGTTTGGTGTTTGAATAAGTAAGAGCATGCAGAAATCACTCATTCGGCAAAAAGCATCGTATATTATAAAGCAAATAGTGAGCATCTTGTACAAAAAGACAATAACTATCAGTCAACTTATCTATATTAACAATAAGGTCATAATTCAGAAGTTATACTACCTACTCCAAATATCTAAACTTTCAAAACAGGCATTAGAAAGAGTTCACTAACTGTATATTAAACTCTGTAAACAAAAAATAGGACTAGCATTTATAGCAAATAACAAATTATTACATACAACAATTTAGTGAACATTAAACCATACTGGTCAAAACTATTAATAAAGCAGGTAACAAGTGTTCAGAAAAAATTTGGTAGCTATAGTATTATTGAGAAAGTTACGAGAATTCAAATAGAACAAAGAATTGCATACACAGGCTGGACACATATTACAGAAGTACCAAGTTGGCTAGCTAGAATCTGGCAAAATAATCTAGCATGTTTGTTACTGCTTAAGGCAAAAGTATGAATTGTGAGATCAACCTGTATGAGAAAGAATATTTAGGCTGAAGGCCCAGTCCATTGGGTATAGAAGTCAACAAAATCCTGCCAGAAAACTTATTTACAAAAGCCTACTACTATCATCTTTATAAATTGGGTTTGGTCTATATAGAATAACTACTCAAAGAGGATAGAAAAACTCTCTTGACATGATCACAAATTAACTTACTCCAGGTAAGAAGCAAGAAAGGTAGAAAAGCTGGTTGGTTCAAGTTTTAGAAGAAAATTTAATCGCAAATTCAAGCACATGCCAAATTATTTCAAGCTATCAAATAAAGCGCCAAATAACCTTGCTTCCAGATTGGTCCTTAGTAGACTACAAGAAGATAATAAGCACAAAGAAGGAATTTACTTTAGAAATAAAAATGCATCATTAGAGCTTGGTAAAGTCCTTAAGAAAGGGAAAATAGGGTTCTTGTTGAATACTGGACAACATCAAAAGCTCAAAATGAATCAACAAGAATGGCTAGTAAATGTAAAGGCTGTATATTTAACATGCTCAAAGCTAGCCAAAGTTGCTTCAGTCAAATTTCTAAACAGGATATAATTGGAGTTTTTCCTCCTTCAAAAAAGTTAAGTGAAGCAGAACACTTGCAAATATCATCTAAAATGTTTGAAAGATCATGTGTAGGAAGTAATGAGATGGGAATATGGAATCCATTTTGCAAGAATTGGAAACTGTAAAGGAACTAGAAATAGAATTAGTCAAAAATAGAACTAGCAATATAGATATAGCTTCAGATTTAATAGTTAGATTGGTAAAGATTGTGAATAGGGTGAAAAGAAATTTGGTATTTTACATAAACAGTTCCTTGATGATGAATTTAATAATTTAATTTTTTAAATTCTTTTTTTTTATTATTATATACTGTATTATATTTTATTATTATTTATTTTTGTTATTTATGTCTTTTTTTTTTAATTTATTACCTTACACTCAGATAACTTCATTGTTGGTGACATCCAATCTTACTTTGTTATTGGTGCTGTCCATTTTGGAGCAATGGTTTCAGGTTTCGTCTTTTAAGTCATTAATAGGTGCTTCGTCGTTGGTGTTGTCCATTTCAGTATATTATTCATCACTGGCGCCATTGGTTTTTTCGGCATATTTTTGTTGATGTGCACTATTTCTAAATACTACTTTAAGTTTTTCACTTTTTAGGTTATTTAGGTGATTTAGTGTTGCCAATTTCAACGTAGCTTTGAGTGCATTTCAGAGATTTTGCTTTGGGTTAGCTGATTTTGTACATGTTTCAGGTTTTCTTGCTATATATTTCATTTTGGGTGCTCCTGTTAATTTTCTTGGGTGTCCTCTTTTCGAGTTCATGGTGTTCTTTGTTCGAGTTCATAGTGTTCTTTATTCAAGTTCTTAGTGTTCTTTGTTCAAGTTTGTGGTGCTTTCTGTTCGAGTTTGTGTGCTTTCTGTTCGAGTTCATGGTTGCCTCAGGTGTCTTGTCACCGATTTTGATGTTGTTTTGGTGCATTTTGGGGTGTCTTGTAGATTTTACCTTGGGTACTTTGTTAGTTTTCATGGGCTTTTTCGTGTAGCTTTATAGTTGCTTTAGATGTTTTGTTACCGATTTATTAAATTTTTTCTTTTTTTTAGTAATCATGGTCATTGGGTGTTTTTGCTTTTGTTAGTGTTGTATTATCACTAGTATTTTATTAGTTATTTGCTATAGGATTGTATATTATATTCCAAATTGTAACCAATTTGTTAGAGAATTGTTTATAATAAATAAATAAAAAAAATAAAATTTTTATTAAATTGCTTTATATTATTGTTATGGCAAAGTGATAATTAGGTGATTGTAAAAAATATATAAATATTTGAATTTATTTTTTCTTGATGTTACTTTATATCAGATACATATTAGGTACATAATATATTACAGAATTTATATATGTGATATATATACGGCATGTATATAGCATATATGCTGTGTGTGTACTATATGTGTCCAATACGTGTCTAATATCCTACATAAACTGGGCACATATTGGGTGTGTATAAATATATCTTACACATATTGGTCATATATTATCTACATATACTATACATATTGGGTACCCGATATTATACCGATGTGTACAATTTTGACCTGTGAATTCAAAGCCAGATATGATGTTAATGGATGCAAATCATCCAGTAACAGATTTATTTTCTTTTTCTTTATAACAAATTAATCACTTAGCATAATTTAGTCTATTTGGCATATAATTAGTACTTATACATATAACATTTCTGGTTTTAGTGTGACTGCGTCAAGTAGCTATCTATTTTTAAAATTATATCAATTATGATCAGGTTTTACGGGTTAATGAACAGAAACCTAATCCTGATCTGATACTTTAATAGACCTGATCCAAACCTGATCTGATTTATTAACAGACAATAATTTGAACCCAATCTGTGTCTGAATCAGACCTGACCCACAAAATTTCAGGTCAAACCCAACCCATCCCACACCCTAATTTGAGTCTTATTTACCTTTTTTAAAAAAGTAAATTATAAAGAAATTATAATAGATTATAAATTTAAAGGATCTTATCTTTTTTTTTATAGATACAGTAAACTTTTCTGAACTTTAGTCAAAAAAAATACTAATGACCAATCAAAGTATGGCAGATTTTTTTAGAAATGTTTAGAATTAATTTCTATTTATGGGGATCTGTTAAAGCCAGGTGCCATCACATGACTGATAGCCAATCAAATTGTAAATTTTGATCGTCATGGATTAGCCTGATGAAACAAAAACAAAGAAAAAAAGTGAAAAACACCAGAAATACAAGAAATGAGTGTCTAAACCTGTCTTGGAGCATTAATAAAAAAATGTCGGGAAGGCAATTTTACCTATAAACATCATAACCCTAACTTCTAACTAACCCTTACTCTAATTTTAATTAAATAATAAAAAAACATATAAAGGCACCTGGCTTTAATGGTCCCCATTTATGGTAATATCTCTAACTGTATTATATACTGAAATTTAACAACTATAATTATAACAAATATTTTTTTATTAAGTTAACAGCTCAAGTCAATTAATTGAAAGTTGTTAAGCTTACTAAAATGCATTTAATAGTAGTTTTGATAGTATCAAATCAGCTCAGCATATGTTGAAATATCACTAAAAAAATAATTGGTTACTATATAAAATTCTATATAAATCAAACTAAAAATTTTATATAGTTAGCTAATCATTGTTTGGTAATATCTCAGCATATACTGGGCTATTTTAAATAATACAACTGCTATTAGATATGTCTTAGTGAACTCTAGAACTTTAGATTAATTAATATTAATTTAATAAAAAATTACTTGTCATAGTCATAGTTATCAAATATCAGTATATAATAAAAAGCATAGTAATTTCTCCTGAATTTTAAAATAAAATAGTACTGATCTTATCCAGATCAATAATTAAACACTTTAATCCAAATACCAATTTCTTTTCTATTTTATATTAAAAAATAAACTTTATTGTGTTTTATAGATCAAAATTTTATAATTTCTAGTATTAAATAAATATATTTACCTTTTTAATCTTTAGATTATCAGGTCTTCAATTACCAGGTTATTTTTTAAACAAATAAGCACTTTAAATATAAATGTTTAAACATTTTTGAAGCTTTCAAAGTTAGATTTATTAATTATAAAAGTATATTATTTGGATTATAATTGCTATAAAGAAAGAAACCTGAACACTTTTAAATAAATCATAAAGTAGCTTCCAGAAATCAGATGATTTCTGGGTGAGTGGGTGGGTTAGCTAAAGTATTAGGTGTAATTCTGGACAAAATTTTATAATTCTAGCCAAAAGCTACAAAATTATTTTTGACCAAAATTATCAATTTATTAATAATATTTAATAATTAATAACTTTTGATCTGCTGGACCAAAGTTGATAATTTAACTACTAAATGATTCTCAATGAGAAGATTCTAGAAAGTCAAAATTATAAAAATCTAATCACAAGATCTTGTGACTAGAATAGATTTGTATTACTATAATGTTCTATAATTTATTAAATAATTATAGCCTATTTATAGTAATACAAATTTATTCTAATCTTAGAATTTAATAATTGTGGACTTCCTAAAATTCTCTTATTGAGTGGATAATTTTGGTAGTTAAATTATCAAAATTGGTCCAGTAGATCAGAAGTTATTAACAATTATAAATTAATTTATAATTGATAATAACTTCTGATCTACTGGGCCAATTTTAATAATTTAACTACCAAAATTATCCTCTCAATAAGAGAATTCTAGCAAGCCCAAAATTGATAAAACCCAATTACAGAATCCTAAAATCAGAATAAATTTGAGTTACTATAAATTTTTTATTTTTTTTTAAGTTGAAGCCTTGTTTATATCTTTATTGGTTAACTTATATAAGTAATTACATATTATGTATAAAACTTAATTTGTACAAGGACAAATACATATAAATTACATGCAAGAATAGAAGCTCAGACTAATTTATCTGCAACCTAAACCTACTAGAGTGGTCAAGACTCACCTAGATTTGGATGGTTAAATTATTGTTTGTAGGTGTACTGTATTTGATCCACATTATGAACCAAATGCTAATTTTTTGAAGGGTTTGGCCTATTGGTGGGCAATTGTTAGAGTCAGAGTGTAATTGGTTGGAAAGGCCGCAAAGGCAGCTGTATATATAGGTTCTTTGCTGGTGTGACTTTTTGTGAAATGGGTATTGTTGTATTTGGGTGCGTTTGTATTTAGAAAGGATTTTGTTTATTCTTTTCTATTGAGCAAGAGAGGTACAGTATGGCTTCCATATCTGTTCATATATCTCTTCTGATAGTCTTAGAAGAATTTTGATAGTGACTTGGGATGCTTGTTTATAAGATAGATCAAAGAGCTGTATTTCTTCAATTAGGGGTCTTGGAATAAGACCTTTGAGCGTAGAGTTTAGTAAGTACAGGTGTAAAAAGATTGAGTTAGGATTGAATACTGGATAAGTAAGGATCAATTGTACTAGTTTGTCTAGTTGGGTGGTTGGGAGTTCTAAGCTCTTAGTAACCTCTTGTATGACCAAGTAAATGATTCATTAAGGAGAGAGGAGTTTTGGCAGCTGAGCCAGTGTAGAGGTGAATCAGGAAGATTGCAATGGAAGCAGTTAGATGACATGGATTTTTCTGGGTATATTGTGTGAAAGTGTGAGTATGTTGGGAGGTTGTTAAGGGTAGAGTTAACGTGATGGGGCAAATTAATGTAGATCATTACTAAATTTTTTTTATATAAGATAAAATATAATAAGACGTCATTTTGCTTATATATATATAAAAAAAATAAGCTACAATATATAAATATTGGATAGCGTGATTATAAAAATTGAATAAAAAGTTATAAATAGCTAGTAAGAAAACCATTAAAAGTCGATTACAAATTTTCAGGTGCCACACATAATTTCAGGTGAAACATTATGCAGTATGCCAATTATTTCATAATCTTATTCGTATTCTAGAGCATATTTGATATACATATTGCTACAGTTCATTCTAGATAAAAATATTTTTTCGTTATAAAAAATATATATATGTGTGTTTAACAAAAATACTTGCGTGTACGGGTGTACTACTAGTGTAACCTCACATAATACTGTAATATATATTATTGAAAATTTTATGCAGTAATGTTCTAGAATATTCCAAGAACACAACAATGATGATCATGTGGTGCCAAAAATTTAGCCACATTTTGCATATGATCAACATTACAATTTAACTCTACTCTTAAGAAGGAGTTTAATTTAGAATGATTTATGATAGTTAAGTTTAGGATTAGTAAAGTGGTTAGAGCTTTTTTGGTTGTTGTTAAAGTATAACCAGGTGGCATTCCAGTCTATGCAGTAAGAGAAGTGTGTCTATTCTGTGCAATGTTTTTGTAATAACCACATTGCAATTATATGTGCTTTACAAATATTTCTAACAAAGCACTTTGTTGGGCTTTCGACGGAGTGTCCTTCCTACTGCAAAAAGAGGTATGGGTTGTGTAAGTTTGCATGGTTGAAGAGTAGCTTGTGTTGAAGTGTATAGTTTCTAGCTAAACAATCTGCTAGGTTGTTAAAGCTGTTGTCTGTGTGTTCTTGGACTTTGTGAAAGCTGAGCTGAATGTTGAATGCCTGTATAGCATTAAGAAGGGTATACATTATAGAACAGGTTTCTAAATTCTAAATGCTAGAATATTCTTAGTGTTTCTATTACTTTATTACTTTATTACTTTATTACTTTATTACTTTATTACTTTATTACTTTATTACTTTATTACTTTATTGGATTATTACTTTATTGTTTTATTACTTTACTTTATTGTTTTTATTGCTTTTCAAAAGATATATAAACTCTAGCTTTTATCCTTTCTTAACTTCAGGATTTGTTCCCTGCAATTCTTTAGTTATAGGAATTCTTTAGGTACAGAAACCTTTAGATAGTCTTGTAGCAAATTCTTGTAACTTACTTAAATAAAATATATCTTTGCCCAACTAAATACACTCCTGTTCTTTGAGTAAAATATATCGAACTGCCACAGTGAGGAAACATTCCACTTCCATACCACTTCATATCTTCTCTAACCCTACAAGATCCCTGTCACCATGTGCTATGTTGCTAGTGGTATATTAAGAAGGCTATACCGCTTGTAACATTTTGGTGCCTTCTGGCAGAATGCATCAAAAATAATTGGAAAGCATTAAAAACTGTTGAAAATATTAAAAACAGCCAGAACTTTTAGGACCTTCTTCTTCTCCTTCTCCTCATCATTGAAATTAAAGCAGCCAAGAACATTGTACAAATATTGAAGGGTGGAAACATTAAGTTGAATCCTCTTCTTTTTTTTCTTTTGGGAAAGATTATTTTGTCTATTTACGTCTGACTATTACCAAAGAGTAATAGCTTTTGGTTTTTCTGTCGAATTGAAAGAGATTCGTTCAGAAGGGCATACTTGAAGCCTCTTGCATTTGTTGCACCGGTATTTTCCTGTCGAATTGAAAGAGATTCGTTCAGAAGGGCATACTTGCAGCCTCTGCTTTTGTAGCACCCCATTTAGTTATTTAGTTTTTTTGACACAGTTTAATAGTTTATTAATGAAATTTTTTTATGAAATGAAAAACCTCTCACCCTCTTAAAATTTGGTTCTCACCAAATCTCCAACTCTACAAAATCCCAAATCTACCACATTCTATATCAACTCCACGTCCACTTAAACCCAACCCCATGAATTCCAAATTCATCCAAATCCTACTGTTACCACAAATCCAATTTCACTAAAACCCGACTATATTAAACCCAACTCTAACCTCAGTACCCACTATATATGACTATAACAAAAAAAAAAACATTTCACTATTTATTATTTACTTATCTCTTTATTTAATATAATTTAATTTAATTTAATACATTTACCCAACCCAAACCTACTTCGGATTTCTAAACTCTAAACCCAACTATTTTAGAAATCCTATCTTTAAACCCGATCCCCCACCACCGTACCCATCTACCATTTCCCTCAACCACAAATTTATCCTTATAACCGTCTATACCGAATATCCTATTTCTAACTATCCAAAGCTCCCAAATTTAATCAACTTTTGAATTCACTTCTAATCACCTTTTCCAAATCTAATTCTAAACCCATCCTCCGCCTCCATCCATTCCTCATTATCCGCTTCTTACATCTAAAACTACTCCTAAACCTTTATTTCTGATAACCCGCTAAACACCCAAACCCTAACCTCTCTTACTTCTAATTAACTAATCCTTAAACCCGAATCTATTTTACTAACCTAAAACCTTATCTTTTATAACCGTATCCACACAGACGTAATGCGATTACGGGACTTTTAGTCACTTTTTTTTAAAAAAAAAAAAATGAAAATCCAATTTGGACAACCGAGTTCGTAAACGTTCTGCCGGACTTGGTTTACCAGTACCTCCGATTAGAGTGAAGAAGGCCCAATTTCTCATCTCAAATACCAACATTCTAAATTCGCCAAAATTCTGATTTTCTATCTTCGATTCAAAGAATCTTGCTCGATCTCTATCTGAAACTTCAACTTCTCCAAAGATATTGGCTTCCAACCAATTTGTCAAGTCTAATTTGCCCTATCAAAAAAAAATTTATTAGTACTTATATTATGGAAGACTACAAATGACCACTATGCCATGCACATTTCGAATGACCCAAGTCACCTCATACCTCCGAATTAAAAAAAAAATTTTGACATCACTAGTCTAAAGACCCCATCTTCCAATATATTCGCCGAACTTAATTCAAAAAAAAAAAGAATTTTTTTTGTATACAGTATATGAAACATATATATATACATATTCGAAAAAAAAAGCTATTAGTACTTATCCTGTAGTAAATCAATCCTGAAACCCGTAAAGTACCAAGAAACCCCAAAGCTCTTATGCCACTAGAGTGAACATTTGAATAAAGACCCAGAGAAGTTCCCCGTCGAGTATCATCCCAAGAACAAGACTCAGATACGAGACCCGTAGAGAGAAATCTGATCCCGCCAAAATATACCAAGCCCAAATCTAACCAAGAGTTAGTCGAATCTCTGGTGAAAAGAAATATAGATACCCGAAGTCAAAAAAAAAAAACAACATACTAACCTATGTCGAACTACAAGCCAACGTCCAAAGCAACAAGACCGAACCTAATCGAAGTTGACAAAGCCCACGTACAAGAAGAGATATTTCCAATCGTCAAGTGTCGAATTTTAGACCCAGGACCCGACGAAGCAAAATAACCCTAGGACAAAAGAGACTAATAAGGAAGACAAACTATACCCGTAAAATGCACCAAGAACGTCAAATGTAGGAAGAAAACCCAAGAACCATCCAAATCCCTCGGATCCACGAACAAGGCACCACCAGAGAAACAAGACTCAGGCCCCAGAACCAGTAGGGAAAGACAAGAAGTTAGAAAACCGTTTTTCAAGTTAAAAAAGAAAAAAAAAAATCATATTTTCCTTACAAAGTCGATAAGACAAGACCCATCAACAACGAAAATTTTGACCGGACCAAACAAGACCACATCATAAAAAAAGATCAAGACCCAGAAAAGCAAGAAAATATATATATGTATAAATATATAAATACATAGTTATGATAATGCATGTCGAAACACAAGCCCACTCCTGAAAAGACAAGACCAATCAATACCCAAGAAGAATTGAACGAAACTTACCACCCCAAGCACCGAAACCACAAAGTAATAACCACAAGCAGTGGATGAACAAGACTACACAAACGAAGCAAAAAATAACAAAGATAGAATGACCACTTCGCACTAACGAAGACCCGACAAGAAGGCTCTAACAGTAAAATCCACGACCACGAAAACACCGAAGACGAAGCGAATTCTAGAAAAACAAAGATTACACTGGAAAAAAATTGTGAACTACGACCCAGAAATGAATACCAGAAACAGTACCTACTTTAATAATATGGGACTACACCTAAACCGATGACGAAATCGTAAGACTTCGACCAACAAGTGAAAGAAAGCTCTAACACTGAGAAATAATGACGTCGAAACGAGTATCAATAGAGACCTCGACACCAACTACGACGACGAAGTCTATGAACCCCAAGAAGCGACAACTCCAAGATTTAACTACGGCTTCAGGAACGACGACGGTTATAAGATCAGTGCCATAGAAAAAAAAAGTGTTAACATGTGTAAAATCAGAAAACCCTTAATTTAATATTACAATGATCTTTCGGTATAACGTAATGACTACACTATGATGATGACCGACCGAACACGTACTATGAAGTGTTATCTAAACTAAGAGCCGTAACCACGAAAATTTATACTAACGGTTACTCGTGTCACTTACTTCGAAGCTACACAAAGCATTCGACGAACATTAATCAATTAACCGGAAAAGACAACAATAAACAAAGACTTTAACAAATTCGATACTCTATACTTAAGATTTTTTTTAGATACAGAAACTTCAAAACTTTATTCTTACATCGAAACACTTTTCAATTTTTTTAACTTTATTAATATCATTTACTATTTATTTTTGAAAACTTAATATTATTTTATTTATTATTATTACTATTACAACATTAATTATTACTCATATTATTTACAAAATTTCGAAAAATTTAAGAATTTTATTTACAAGAATAATTAAAATAGATACAAAAATTATTTGTAAAATAATAGGACGACTTCTATTTACTTCTTCAACCCTTCTTCGCCACTCTCGATTTTCTTCTTCCAACTCTTGATTTTCTTCTTCCAACTCACTAGCTTCTTCGACACTTCTTTCTACTTCTCCAACTCTTCTTCTCAAAACTGTATTTTCATCTTCTAATTTTGCCGCCCAAGCCCTCCACCTATTTCGTTCTAGAACCATCTGCTCATACCGACTTGCTTGCTGAAGGGCTTCGATGTCAGGAGGATTTATTTCTTGCGCTTGTTCTTGATAGTTTATTAGGCGGTTTTGGAGCCTCGCTATTCGAGAGGGAACAGAATTAGCCTTCTTAGTACGAGTCATCTATAAAATAAAAATAAATTAGAAACAACTATTTCTAAGCATTATGTATACTGAAAAAGGAGAAAATAAAATAAACACAAGTGTGTTGGCCACCACACTTGTG